>JABACO010000014.1:7208078-7384616 GCA_013339895.1 Ephydatia muelleri
CAGAGTGTGTGTGTGTATGTGTGTGGGTGTGTGTGTGGTGTGTGTGTGTATGTGTGTGTAGTGTGTGTGTGTCTGTGTGTGGTGTGTGTTTATGTGTGTGTGGTGTGTGTCCGTGCGTGTGTAATGTGTGCATGTGTGGTGTATGTGTGTGTGGTGTGTGTGTGTCCTGTGTGTGGTGTGTGTTTATGTGTGTGTAATGTGTGTCATTGTGGTGTATGTATGTGTGCATGTGTGGTGTGTGTGTGTGGGTGTGTGTGTGGTGGTGTGTGTTTGTGTATTGTGTGTGTCTGTGTGGTGTGTGTTTATAGTGTGTGTAATGTGTGTCATGTGTGTGTATGTATGTGTGCATGTGTGGTGTGTGTGTGGTGTGTGTGTGTTTGTGTATTGTGTGTGTGGTCTGTGTGGTGGATGTGTGTATACATGAATGTGTGCATTTCTCTGATATGCAGTGCTGGAATATGCATGTAGTGTTCATGAATGTTCAAATCTCTCTTCCTCACATGTTGATTCCCTCTCCTCCTCCCTCCCACTCCTCTATTCCTCTCCCCTCCATCCCCTCCTCTCTCCCTCCCTCCCTCCCTCCCTCCCTCCCTCCCTCCCTCCCTCCCTCCCTCCCTCCCTCCCTCCCTCCCTCCCTCCCTCCCTCCCTCCCTCCCTCCCTCCATCCCTCCCTCCCTCCCTCTCTCCCTCCCTCCCTCCCTCCCTCCCTCCCTCCCTCCCTCCCATTTCTCTATTCCTCTCCCCTCCCTCTTCTCCTCCCACCCTTTCCTTGGCCCTCTCAGATCCAGGAGAGGCTGGAGGACCTGAAGAAGGAGGAGGCGTCTCTGCAGGCCTTGTGGGAGGAGCAAAAGCAGAGGTTTGATGAGCTGCTTGAATACCAGCTGTTCCTCAAGGAGGCGGAGTCTATCCAGGATATGAGCAGTGCACATGAGGTGAGAGCGTGATGATGTGAGCTATGGTGAGGATGATGGTACATTTAGGTGGGGTGATGATGTGGTGCTATAGGGAGAGTGCTGTAGGGGAGGGTGATGGTAGGAGGGGTGATAGTGCATGTACTATAGTAGGTGATGACGTTCATGTACTGTACATCAGAAATATGAATTAGTGAGTGAAACATTACAATCACAGTACAAGTCAGCATGTGTGCATCTGGATTAGTACACTGTACGTGGTGTGTGTGCATACCGTGTGAACTCTGTGTGAACCCATATATGCTTCACACATGCACTCACCTCACCCCTTCCCCTTCACACATGCACTCACCTCACCCCTCCCCCTTCACACATACACTCACCTCTCCCCTTCCCCTTCACACATGCACTCACCTCTCCCCTTCCCCTTCACACATGCACTCACCTCTCCTCTTCACACATGCACTCACCTCTCCCCTTCACACATGCACTCACCTCTCCCCTTCACACATGCACTCACCTCTCCCCTTCACACATGCACTCACCTCTCCCCTTCACACATGCACTCACCTCTCCCTTTCACACATGCACTCACCTCTCCCCTTCCCCTTCACACGTGCACTCACCTCTCCCCTTCCCCTTCACACGTGCACTCACCTCTCTCTCCCTTTCCCTCTGGCGTCCTTAGGTCCACCTGGCTACGGACAAGGTGGGACAGAGTGTGGACGAGTGTGATGCCCTCCTGAGGAAGCACGAGGCCTTTGAAAGACTCCTCATCTCCCAAGAGGAGAAGGTCATGACCATGATTGGGTTTGCCGACCGGCTGTGTGCGCACGGCCGCTTCGAAGCTCGCGAGATCAGGGCCGTGCAGGAGGAGGTCCTGGGGAGGAGGACCAGGGTGAAGGCGGAGGCTGTTGCTAGGCGATCTAAGCTGGAGGACTGCAGGAAGCTGATGCTGCTGCTACAGAACATTGATGAGGTCGGCCATTGGTGTGAGCACCGCACCCACTGTGTGGGTCTGGTGCATGTAGATGCACATATGGTGTGTACAATGTATCATATTGTATGCACATATATTTGTGTGCAATGTCTAGACAACAATAGCTGGACCACCTCTGACCTCTCCTCTTCCCCAGGCCAAGAGCTGGATCACGGAGAAGATGCAGGTGGCCAATGATGAGTCGTACAAGGACCCAACCAACCTGGAGAATAAGATACAGAAGCATCAGGAGTTTGACGCCGAGGTTACAGCCAATGAGCAAAGGATAGGGAGCATTGCACAGGTTGGTGTGCGTCATGTGATGCGTCATGTGATGCGTCATGTGTACTGTATGCATCATGTGATGCGTGTCATGTGATGTGTCATGTTTATGCATCATGTGATGCGTGTCATGTGATGTTTCATGTTATGCATCATGTGATGCATCATGTGATGTGTCATGTGATGCATCATGTGATTGCCATGTGATGAAAATACTGGTATACCTGTAGTTTTTACTTACGCCGTACAATACTTTGAAAGTGTAAACCTGTCTAATGCACATTTGTATGGATAAGGAGGTGTGAGAGAGATATAAGCGGTAGTAAAGTGTACATGTACATCTGCAGGACGTTCAGGATGCATGTCTATACCCAGTCCCTGTCGTACTAGAGCATTGCACAGTTCCATCCGCCATTTTTATTGCTGGGATGAGTGTGTGGAAACTATTTGTGTGTACTTTTGCGTTGCATTTGTGCGCTTGCATGGATGGACACATGTGCTGTGGTACATCATGAGGAGAGAGCAAAACTAATCTTACCAATCACGAATACAATAACTGCTAGGTGTACGGAACAGATGTACCTAGAACACATACCCACATCCTAAAAACACATCAAAAAACACTTAATTAATTCACACAAAAAATTCTTCCACCTGCAATCCAAATTTATAGTCCCACGTGACTGAGGCAGCATTCCCTAGAATTCTGTATCCATGGCAGCAGATAATAACTAACCAGAAACAAATACACCCGAGTATACGTGTACTATATGTATACTTATGTGGTATGGTCATTCATCAACAGACTGGGGAGGAGCTGATGGAGGCGGGGCACTACGCCACAGAGCAGATAGACAGCCAGTTGGAGGAACTGTTTCTACTGTGGGACCACCTCCGAGAGGCCACTGAGAAGAAGGGGCGTGGCCTGGAGGAGGCCCTCTCGCTGGTCCAGTTCAACAGGAAGGTGGACGCTGTGCAGACCTTGGTGAGGGACAGGATGGCCGTGGCTAGCTCCCAGGAGATGGGGAGGGACCTGGAGCACTGCCAGGTGCTCATCAAGAAGTTCGACGAGTTCAAGAAGGTAAGAGCACATCTCTGGTGAATGCACATCCCTGATAAAAGGGAGGGACTCTTCTGGGTGATATGCGTGGGTTTGGTTGTGTCTTTGGTCATGTAACTGGGTATGTGTTTATTAGAACTGCCTTGGTTCATCTACACTGCATGCATCTACATGCTAACTTGTATTATTTATATTAAATTTGTTTGTGTGTAATGTGTGTTGGAATGTGTGTAAATATACATGCATAAAATAGTCAAAAGCAAAAAAAGTGGGAGGGGCTTGGTGTTATACATGTAGTTGGGCTACTAACAAGTCTGCATATGCTCAAACCTGTTGTAGTCTTGGAGCTGTCCATGACAGTGTTATATTCCATATACATGTGTGCCACTGAATGGCAACCCTCTTCCTTGTCCTCCTCCCTTCTCCCCTCACCATTCTCTCCCCAACCTTCTCAGGAGCTGGCCGTGGATATGATCTACCTTGACGATGTCAACAAGGATGTGCAGAGACTGACCAGTGAGGGTCACTCTGGAGGCGCCATCATCCTAGAGCATCAGGACAACCTGAACCTCAAGTGAGATAGTCATATTTGGGAGGGCATTGGAATTGTGGGCACCAGCGTGGGGAGGAGGAAGGATGTGGTGGGAGTGATCTTCGCATGTACAAGGATGACCAATGGGATGAGATGTTTCGGTTTGTGCAGGTGGGAGGAGCTTGTTACCCTCGTCAACCAGCGTGATGCACTGTTGAAGGCAGCAGAGGAAGTGCACAAGTTCATAACCGATGCCAGTGAAACAAACGATCGCATGAACGAGAAGGTGAGGTCATGTGAGGTATAGTGATGGTCATGTGAGATACAGTGATGGTCATGTGGTGGTCTTGTGAGGTACACTGGTGATCATGTGAGGTATCTATAGTGATGGTCTTATAGTAATGGTCATGTGACATATAGTGATGGTCATGTGAGGTATATCGATGGTCATGTGAGATACAGATGGTATTATTTGTTCATGTACATGCCTATCGCATCGATCTAAATGCTAGCAGATGTGTGCCACTGGTGGACTAATAGAATACTCAATGAGCCTTCTTTTCATTTGATGTAAGAAGGAAGCATCATCTGAAGGGGCAATGGTGGGAGGAGTAGTACAACTGTCTTGCATTTAGGCTGCAATGCCTTTCTCCAACAAGCTGTGATGTGCATTTTTTTTTCCATCTAGGCCAAGGTGCTCTTGGCCGAGGATTACGGTAAGGACCTGTCCAGTGTGGAGGCTCTAATTAGAAGACACGAGGAAGTGGAGAGAGACCTCACTGTGATTGAAGACAAGCTGGGTGTAAGTACTGCACAAGCTCCTATCATTTGTTTTTGGGGGTGAGGGTGGGGGGTGGAGGCACGCTTTGACATTATGTCATATGTGTGTCACTCATGCTGCTTGACAGCGTGTAGCTCTCATTGCACAACTGCTCTCCATCAGCTGCTTGATGCGGAGGCACAGAGGCTGATAGCAGAGCAGCCAGGCAGCACGACCCTCATCGAAGAGAAGCAGGGAGAGATCATAGACAACTGGGAGATGCTCAACCACAGTGCTGTGGAGAGGTGAGGAAGGGATGGGAGGTAGGGAGGGAGGAAGGGAGGGAGGGAGGAGGTGAGGTTACGAGATAGCGTAGGGAAGGGAGGGAGGGGTGAGGTTACAAGAGGGCTTAGGGGAAGGAGTGAGGCGGTGAGGTTACAAGAGAGCATAGGGGAGGGAGGGAGGGGTGAGGTTACGAGAGGGCTTAGGGGAGGGAGGGAGGAGGTGAGGTTACAAGAGAGCATAGGGGAGGGAGGGAGGAGGTGAGGTTACGAGAGGGCTTAGGGGAGGGACTAGGATCATATTATAGGGCAGGCGTAGTGAAGGGAAGGAAGGTAGGCTGGTTAAGGGGGGCTTTAATTAGAGGTAGTAGAGATCAGGTTATGGGAACTTGGGTTGTATTCCTACATGTAGGTATACAGTACATGTATCATTGCTTTGTAAATTCAACAGAAAAGCTATGCTTGAGCAATCCAGACAGCTGCATAAGTTCCTGTCAGACCTTCGAGACCTAGTGAGTTGGGTGTAACTGCACCTAGATTGCACAGTGGCTGCTTAAATGGATGTGCATGCATCATTTAACCTCCTTCTGTCCTCCTCCTCCTCCCCACACACACCCCTCCTCATCCAGTTACAATGGACTAAGGATATACAGGATCACATCACTGCCGAAGAGCTGGCTAAAAGCATTGCTGAGGCAGAGCGTATGCTGGAGCTGCATCAGGAGAGGAGGGTTAGTGCATGTGTGTGTGTGTGTGTGCATGTGTATGTGTGTGTGTGTGCATGTGTGTGTGTGTGTGCTTGTGTATGTGTGCGTGCATGTGTTTATGTGTGTATGTGCATGTGTGTGTGCATGTGTGTGTGTATGTGTGTGTACGCGCACGTGTGTGTGTGTGTGTGTGTGTGTGGATCTCATAAGCCTCTATCTGAAATCTAGGCATGTACAGTACATAAGTTCTATGATACAATGCACGTGATTATAGGCATCCATGTCATGTGTGTGGCTGTGCTATCCACGTGCATGTGTGCTTCCAGTCTACTACAGTGAGTGTAAATTACTGTACATGTACGTGTACACGTACATCAGATCTAATGGTGAGAACTTTAAAAAATAAAGTATGATAGCATCAAGAGTGCTGTTTTGTTTAATTATTATTTCAATGTACGAATGTGTTCCGTTTGGTACATGTAGGGTGAGATTGACTCCAGGGATGACAGGTTCGCTCACATCGCCCAGACAGGAGAGGTGAGGAGATAGTCAGAGTGTTGCTACTTGATGGGCAGCATGCTGGCACTTGTAGTGTCTTAACTGTAAATAATTTATTTGTACATGTATCAAATTTGTTCAGCAACTATACTTTGTTTATGTATCACCTTATCTGTTAGTATTGATTTATTGATTTATTTGTCTACACATGTAATGTTTTACTGTTTTTATTTATTTTGCTATTCATTTGGTGAATTATTCTTCAATACACTTAACATATCTAGTTCCATTATGAACTTCATTCTATAGCAGCCAATGGCAGTGTACATATTATGTACTATAGTGCCTTGATTGACTGGTGTGCATGTATTTCATGCTGTCTAAACAACATACACACACAACACACACACACATACACACACACACACACATACACACACACACATACACACACACACACACACACAGGCACTCGTAGGCAATGGTCACTATGCGTCGGGGGAGATCCAGACTAGACTCCATGCCCTTGCAGAGGCCCACACCAGACTGCTGGAGACGTGGGAGAAGAAGCTTGAGCAGTTCAGCCAGTGCTTGGAGCTTCAAGTGTTCCTGCGGGATGCGGAGCAGAGGGACACCTGGATAGGGGCTCAGGAGACGTTCCTTCTGAACGAAGACCTGGGGGTAAGGACACTGCACAATGAAGACCTGGGGGTAGGGTCACTGCACAATGAAGACCTGGGGTAGGGACACTGCACAATGAAGACCTGGGGTCAATGAAGACCTGGGGTAAGGACACTGCACAATGAAGACCTGGGGGTAGGGTCACTGCACAATGAAGACCTGGGGTAAGGACACTGCACAATGAAGACCTGGGGTAAGGACACTGCACAATGAAGACCTGGGGGTAGGGTCACTCTGCACAATGAAGACCTGGGGGTAATTAAGACACTGCACAATGCATGAATGTAGGGAGATTAAATGTTACATGCATGTAAATGGTGTATCCTATGTAGTGCAAAGAATCACAAATTGCAGCATCATAAAACTGCCTATTTCACTCTTTCTCTCTTTCGTGTCATTCGGGGGAGGAAGGACAACATGCAAAACTATTGAACCAACAACGATACATCACTGATTACAAAGTATCCTAGTGGCTTAGAAGGGTTTAGCAGGGGTCAGAGGAGGGTTAGAAGGGTTAATAAGGCTTAGCAGCTGCACAGTTACATGTATGAGGGATGAGAACAAGTCTCGTGCATACCTCCTAATACCTGCACACCTCCTAATACCTGCATACCTCCTAATACCTGCACACCTCCTAATACCTGCACACCTCCTAATACCTGCATACCTCCTAATACCTGCACACCTCCTAATACCTGCACACCTCCTAATACCTGCACACCTCCTAATACCTGCACACCTCCTAATACCTGCACACCTCCTAATACCTGCACACCTCCTAATACCTGCACACCTCCTAATACCTGCACACCTCCTAATTCCCCATTTGCAACATACATGTAGGATAATCTAGACAGTGTGGAAGCTCTGATCAAGAAGCACGAGGACTTTGAGAAGACCCTGGACACCCAGGAGGAGAAGATCCACGCACTGGACCAGTTTGCTCAGAAGCTCATGACCGAGGGACACTATGACTCCATTGCCATTTCCAGCAGAAGGAATGCTGTGCTGGCGAGGTACAGTATGCGTGCGCGCAGCCATGGCAAGGTCATATACAGTGGTGCTGCCCCACCTGATAGTAAAGGTTTAAAATAAAAAGACATTCTCTTGGGAGGTTGGAGGGGGGGGGGGGGGTGAGGAGGAGGGGGGAAGTGGTATGTTGCAATTTACACAGGTCTGTAGACGGCACAGTTGAGATGAAGGCGTACGTACGAGCTGGTGATGAAAGTGCATGCACATGTGTACATAAATGATGTCTTCTTATCATTGTACATGTGCTTGTGTCATGTACTCCTGGCATGCTAAGGTATGAGCGGTTGAACAAGCTCTCTGAAAAGAGAGCGAAGAAGTTGGAAGACTCCAAGAAACTGCAAGAGTTCCTCCGAGATGTTGATGAGGTAATGTGTGTGGATGTGTGGGTGTGATGATGTGAGTTATGTGGTAGTGTGATTGCTAGTACTTAGTCAGGTGTGGTGGGAGGGGTTCAGTTAGGTGTGGTGGGAGGGGTTTAATCAGGTGTGGTGGGAGGGGTTTAATCAGGTGTGATGGGAGGGGTTCAGACAGTTGTGGTGGGAGGGGTTCAGACAGATGTGGTGGGAGGGGTTCAGTTAGGTGTGTTGGGAGGGGTTCAGTCAGGTGTGGTGGGAGGGGTTCAGACAGTTGTGGTTGGGAGGGGTTCAGACAGGTGTGGTGGGAGGGGTTCAGACAGGTGTGGTGGGAGGGGTTCAGACAGTTGTGGTTGGGAGGGGTTCAGACAGGTGTGGTTGGGAGGGGTTCAGACAGGTGTGGTGGGAGGGGTTCAGACAGTTGTGGTTGGGAGGGGTTCAGACAGGTGTGGTTGGGAGGGGTTCAGACAGGTGTGGTGGGAGCTTCTGTGGTCCACAGTCATGCTGTGAAGCATATTTCAAGTCACACACTGTATCACTGTGTTGTGGGCATTGATTGAACTGAGGTAATTCAGTACAGGGCTGCCCTGATATCTGTGTGTGTGTGTGTGTGTGTGTGTGTGTGTGTGTGTGTGTGTGTGTGTGTGTGTGTGTGTGTGTGTGTGTGTGTGTGTGAGTGTGTGTGTGTTGTGTGTGTGTGACTGTGTGACTGTGTGACTGTGTGTGTGAGTGTGTGTGTGCAACAGCTAACTCCGTCCTCACCACCTCCACTCCTCCCCCTCCTGCTGTTTCCCCTCTTGCTCTTCCCTCTCCTCTTCCCTTCTCCCCTCCACATTCTCCCCTCCCTCTTCCTCCTCCCCTTCACTCCTCTGCTCCCCCTCCACATCCTCTCCTCCCTCCTCCCCTTCCAGGCCAAGGCGTGGATCAGTGAGAAGATGCAGACTGCTTCAGACGAGGCTTACAAGGATCCTACCAACCTCCAGGCCAAGCTGCAGAAGCACAAAGCCTTTGAGGCAGAGCTGTCAGCCCACAAGGGGACCATAGATAATATCCAGAAGGTACAGTAAGGGGAGGAGCAGGCTACCTTTGTGTCCCCTTAATTTGGTTCCCCGTACAACCTTGATTTATACATTTAACTACTGTATGTCTGTAATCAGTCCAATCCTGTTGGATATTTTCTCCTCTTTCTCTTTTCGGCTTGTGTACTGGAGCAATATCCATGTACATATGCGTGCACTGCTGTGTGTGCAATGCACATAGCACATGTTCCACATGTGCTGTGTCTGACGATCTCTGTCTCGTTTTCAGGCCGGTGAGGAGCTAACAGACACCAATCACTACGCGTCCCACGAGATAGAGACCCACATCCACACAGTGAATGCAGAGTGGCAGCACCTGCTGGAGAAGTGAGCTCAAGATTCTGAGTAGTGTACCCCCCCACCCCCCCCTTCTCCCTCTCCTCCCTGTATTCTGAGTGATCTTAACATGCAGTTTTTGTTTGCTGTGCCTGCATGACCCATATGTACATGTACTTGTGTAAATATTTATGTACACAGTGGAATCCCTATGTGCTGAAATAAGGACACCTCGATAAACAGGACACTATCTCTAGGTCCCAAACAACGTACTTTGGAAAGTTCAAACCCTGAAAAAAAGGACACCTTGATAATCAGGACACTTTAATACGGGTCCGAAAAATGTCCTCATTTAGTGGTTCCGCTGTAATGTACTGTACAATATCTGTGTAGTGTGTAGTAAACCTCTACAAGTTGATACACAGCTATGGAGTTTGTATATACATACACACACACGTGTTAGTGAGCATTGCTTTGCTGTCACATGTGTCAGTGAGCATTGCTTTGATGTCGACCGCTTACAGGACCAAGGATCGGGGCCAGAAGCTGATGGAGACTCACGAGCTACAGCTGTTCATACACAATGTGGAGGACATTGAGTCGTGGATAGCCGACATGGAAGGCCAGCTGGCGTCTGAGGACCACGGCAAAGACCTCATCTCTGTCAACAACCTCCTCAAGAAGCACACTGTGAGTAAACCTGGGAGAGTGTGGACATGGGAGAGTGTGGATGTGGAGGGTGTGGATGTGGGAGGGTGTGGGGCTTGGTGGGTGTGAACATGGGAGGGTGAGTGGACATAGGAGGGTGTGGACATGGAAGGGTGTAGACATGGGAGGATGGGGACATGGGAGGATGGGGATGTGTATATTATGCAATTTGTTAAGTCAGTTTCCTTATAGTTGCTGGAAAATGACATCCAAGCTCACCAGGACAGGGTGGATGAAGTGATGGCCAAAGTGAGACAGTTCAAAGAAGCTAACCATTTCCAGATTGACCAGATCGAGGACAAGGGCAGAAGCCTAGTGGCCAAGTAATACTGTGCTCTTCACATGCGTTATGGATGTTTCATTTTCACTCTCCCTCACTCTGTCAACCTGCATGTATCTCCCCATCAATCCTCTTCCCTCCGTCCTTCTTTCCTCTGCCTCTCCCTCCCTCCCTCCCTCCCTCCCTCCCTTTCTTCATCCTCTCTCTTCCACCTGACCTTCCGTGCATCTGACCCTTTCCCTCCTCCATCCCCTCCTCCATCCCCTCCTTCCTCACTCCCTCCACCCTCCTGTCTCACTCTCTTCCTCCAATCCCTCCTCCCTCCTCCCTCCTCCCTCCTCCCTCCTCCCTCCTCCCTCCTCCCTCCTCCCTCCTCCCTCCTCCCTCCTCCCTCCTCCCTCCTCCCTCTTCCCTCCTCCTCCTCCTCCTCCTCCCTCCTCCTCCTCCCTCCTCCCTCCTCCCTCCCTCCCTCCACCCTCCTGTCTCACTCTCTTCCTCCAATCCCTCCTCCCCACCTCCCTCCTCCCACCTCCCACCTCCCTCCTCCCTCCCTCCCTCCCACCTCCCTCCCACCTCCCTCCCTCCTCCGTCCTCCCTCCTCCCTCCTCCCTCCTCCCTCCTCCCTCCTCCTCCTCCCTCCTCCCTCCTCCCTCCCTTCTCCCAGGTACTGTCAGTTGGAGGACCCAATGACAAGACGCCACACCCTCCTGGAGGACTCCCTCAAGCTGCACATGTTCTTGCACGAGGTGGCTGACGAGCTGGGTTGGGTGAAGGAGAAGGAGCCTCTTGTGTCCAGCCGCGATGTTGGCAGTAACCTCACCACTGTGCAGAACCTCCTCAAGAAACATGAGGTGTGCATGTGCACGCTGGTGGCTAATTAGTCTGCTGGTTGATTGGTCACTCACTATGTCATTTAACTAACCGGTAGTCCTCAGCATGATCCCATGCATAAAAGAATCAACACTGCTTTTGTCTAACTACATTTGGGACTGTATCTGCGAAAAAGGGACCTAGCACGTACATGTACATTATAAAATTTCCAGTACGCGCAATAGAAATGTAACGCTTGCGTTGAAATGTTTGGCTAATTAAAAAATCAGAGCCATGGCAGATACTCAGATTCTCAATGCGTAAGAAGCAATGTGTAGAGGGACATTTCGAATATTGAAATAAACATGCGCTAGGTCCTTTTTCACGGAAACGATCCCACATGTAGTATTAGTCACATTTAAAAATCTCCTTGAGGTGACTACAGTATAAAAGCATGCACCATCTTATTGGTTAACATGAATTGTGTACTGTATATGTTCTGCTTGTGGGTCTGTAGCTACATGTAGCATAAGTTTGAAGTTGTTTGACTTATGTTAATTACATGATCATGTGTCCTGCTTAAAACAATACATCTCATGGCTCCTTGACCCAAATATATGTTACTATGGCAACAGCGTTACCTCCTCCCGAGTGCATAACATGCTCGATGTGACTATGTGCTGGTCTCTTATCTCTAAGGTGCTTGAAGCAGAGCTGGCAAGTCACGAAGCCAGGATCGATGGGGTCACGAACATAGCACAGGAGCTGGTTTCCATCGGGCACTTTGCCTCGGCAAGGATCAACGAGAGTAGCCAAGAGCTCCTGTTTGCGTGGACCAAGGTCAACGAGCTGGCCAGCCAGAGGAGTCAGATGTTGAATGATTCGCTGGATGTACAACAGGTAACATATGTACATGTAGTGCACGTGCAAGACGCTTGGTAAGTTAGTGGGTGTTCGTAGACCTAAAAGTGCGTGTGCACATGTTTGTATGTTAGACTGCTGCTCTTGTTACTGGAGTTAGTATTTGGAGATGTAATGAACTTGTGCGCTACAGATATTATGTGTGGTGTGGTGTGTGTGTGTGTGTGTGTGTGTGTGTGTGTGTGTGTGGAAAAAAATTCATTGTAATACTTGTATAAATTGCTTCTATCAGCACAGGGTGCACTGACATTAAGCTATTGCAGGGTTATTTGTTCATCATAATGATCATAATAGACATCGTAATTGGCACAGTGGTAGGGGATTTGGTCTATTTATACACACTGAGTTATCTCAGCTTCCAGAAAATCGTACTTAGTAATCGCTCTATGCTGTGTGCGTGGGAAAAGTGCAGGGTGAATTGACCATCTCAGTTCTGGTCCCCAGTACTATCTGAAGGTGGCGGAAGCACGGTCATGGATGAACGACAAGAAGCCCATGGTATCCCTGGAAGAGTACGGGAAGGATGAGGACACCACCCAGTCCCTGATCAAGAAGCATGAGGCTGTGGCCTTGGACATAGAGACCTTCAGGACCAAGATACAGGAGCTGGTGACTGAGAGCCAGAGGTTGCTGTCCTCCATCACTATTGACGAGAGGAGTGCCATTGCTGAGAAGCAGGTGGGTGTGGCCCTGTACTGTGTACACCAAAGAGGAGGGGAGGTTGATGATGTATTTGTGTGTGTGTGTGTGTGTTGTGGTAGTACATGTATGTATGTGTGTGTATGTACAGTGTATGTGTGTATGTGTGTGTGTGGTGGTCGTGTGTGGTAGGTAGTCGTGTATGGAATGCTTGTAGCTGGGCATTAAATGGAGATGGGTAACGCATCATATGGTTATGTGGTACTGCATTGCATAATGTCTAACTGCATAAAGGCACTGAAAATGCAAGTGTATGTGCATGTGTTGTTTTCGCTTATGATTTACATAGTGTTGTGTTTGTTCAGTGTTGATGTATATCAGTGTTGACACACAAAACACATGTAACTGTATAACACAATATGCCAATTGCAGACCCCCTCTTGATGTTCTCGTCCAATCACAGGCGGTTGTTGAGGCTTGCTTCCGTGAGCTGGAGGAGCTAGCTGCCAATAGGTATCACCACCTCGTGGAGTTCAAACAGTTCCACCAGTTTGATCGTGAGTGTGACGAGGTGGAGGCATGGATCATGGAGAGGCTGGCTGTCACCAGTAACGAAGAGCTTGGGAAGGACCTGGAACATGTAGAGGTGCGTTTGTGCACACCCCCCAATTGCATTTTCGTGAGATTTAAAAACCCTTCTGCACAACTTCACAAGATTACTCTTAAAGAGCTGTGTAAATAAGCCTCTCCCTCTGTTGTATCGTATCTTACGCGGCCGTCATAACTGTTTGCATACTGATGTACATAATACGGTAATAGCAGTATTGATAAGCAAGCACGCAGAGTACACATACATATATTCATAGAAATGATTCTTACTGCAATGCATGCACATGCATGTCTGCATTATACATGTATGTGCCTACAGCACTTGCATACATTGCCTCTATCTGGACATTATGCGTGTGTGTGTGTGTGTGTGTGTGTGTGTGTGTGTGCACGTGTGTGTGTGTGTGTGTGTGCACGTGTGTGTGTGTGTGTGTGTGTGTGTGTGTGTGTGTGTGTGTGTGTCTACCACATGTAGTCATGTATGTGTGCACAAAAGTTTTTTGTGCATTACCTTGCACATCTGGTGTGAATATGTTGCACAAGCCTGTGAGCACACATTATTTGGTTTGCTGTGATTTACTGGGGTTTACTGGAGTGTTATTGAGTATTTGTTTCCTACATACAGATTCTTCTCAAACGATTCACGGATTTTATGCACGATCTCATGGCATCTGAAGATAGGGTGTTGAATATCAGCAGACTGGCTGAATCCATGGTGAAAGCAAACCACACTGGTATGGTACATGTGTGTACGTGTGTGTGCAGTTGTGTGCATATATCCGTGTCAATTAAGATGTGTGTGCATTTGTAGGCATATGGCATACATGTGGAGATTGAAAATGCACGTGTGCATGTTCATGAATGCTTACATGCATCTAGCATGCTATACACTTCAAACCTTGTCTTCCTACGGTTGAATCTATATTGTACACATACATTTACATGTACATACCTCAAATACGATGTATTCATGCACATTACACCTGCATGTATGTTTTTATCCCCATTCCCTCCCCTCCACCTCCACCTCCCCTCTCCCCCAATGTCAGAGACCAGCTTGATAGTTGAGCATGAGGGTGCGATCAAGGAGCTGTGGGAGGAGTTGAAGGAGATGATGGACGGGCGCTCTATGGCGCTGGCTGGAGCCAAGGAGATCCACATCTTCAACAAAGAAGCGGCAGACACTCGAAGCCTTATCCAGGTGAGGCTTTGGGAAGGGTGCCAGCATCTAGGGGTGGAGTTGTGGGATGGAATGGGGAGGAGGGGGTCAGTTCACTGGTTGTGCATTGCATCCATGTTTCAAGTTTCGATCTTAAATCCCTTATTAAAAATTAAATAATTAAAATTAATTTAAATTAATTATATATCGCTTGTTATTTTTGATAATGTGATCGGAATTATGTGTGTGGGCGAGCATAGGAGAAGGACTCCACACTCTCCGATGACTACGGGAAGGATCTGGCCAGTGTCCAGGCACTCCAGAGGAAGCATGAAGGATATGAGGTGAGCTCGTCTCCTAGGTGACGAGGGATATGAGGTGAGCGTGTTTCCTAGGCGACGTGTGTGGGGGTGGCTGTCTGTGTTCATGGATAGCTATATCGCCATGAACACAGCAGTTTGGTATGCTTGCTCGTCGATAGATCGCTACTGATAGGCGATAACTTTGACCTGTAGCAAAAATAATAATAATCACACTTTGAGAAATGAATATCACTGAATAACAGGTTGAAGGTTCATTGTCCTTGTGGGTAACCTGGAGCAATTTTTGTTTCGCTGCTGTCCATAATGCAGTGCCTCTTCTAGGTGTTGTAAGTATACACATAGGTACACATTGAGTATACACATAGGTACACGTATTGAGTATACACATAGGTACACGTATTGAGTATACACATAGGTACACGTATTGAGTATACACATAGGTACACATTGAGTATACACATAGGTACACATTGAGTATACACATAGGTACACGTATTGAGTATACACATAGGTACACATTGAGTATACACATAGGTACACATTGAGTATACACATAGGTACACATTGAGTATACACATAGGTACACATTGAGTATACACATAGGTACACATTGAGTATACACATAGGTACACGTATTGAGTATACACATAGGTACACATTGAGTATACACATAGGTACACATATTGAGTATACACATAGGTACACATTGAGTATACACATAGGTACACGTATTGAGTATACACATAGGTACACATTGAGTATATACATAGGTACACATTGAGTATACACATAGGTACACATTGAGTATACACATAGGTACACATTGAGTATACACATAGGTACACGTATTGAGTATACACATAGGTACACGTATTGAGTATTCATTACAATGACTTTATTGTGTGTACATTGCATTGTGTGCGTATGTACAGTGTGTGTGTTTACATTGTTGAAAGATAGATGGCAGAGTGTAATGGTACCACTCATGTCTCGTCAATAGTTATCAATAGTTATTTATCACTAGTTAGTTATTGGGCCTGTTCTGTTGCCTTCCAGTGTTACCTAGCTGCTCTGGAGAAGAAGGTTAGGACTCTCTCCCAGGAGGCCAACCGCCTGTGCAACACGTACCCACACTCTGCGGACCCGATATGCGAGAGGGAGGAGGAGGTACAGCAGGCATGGCAGTCTCTCCTCAAGAGGTCCTCCTACAGGAAGGCCAAGCTGGTCCAGGCAGAGCAGCTGCAGTACTACCTGAACAGCTATAGAGACCTGAGGTAATGATCTGTGTGTGTGTGGGGGGGGGGGGGGGAGGGGAGGGATTGTGGGAAGGGTTTTTTAGGGAGGGGCTGGAGCTTGAAGGGAAGGGCTTCTGGGGCACATGCAGTGTGTTAGATGTATTGCATGTACACTGCTTGCGTGTACCATATATTTGAGGTGAACTGGACAGCTATGGTGGTGTGTGCCTACATGTACACTAGGCACATGAACTTCAGGGTTTAAAGGGAATGTTTCTTTATTGTTACAAAATTGTAATCTATTTTGTTCTGAACACTGAACTTATTCAGTGTTTGAGTATTCAATGTGCTTTATAAGACTTCTCTTACTGCGTGCATGTGTGTCCTTGTGATTACATCTTTGTGTGTGGTGGTGGTGGTGGTGGTGTGGTGTGTGCCTTACAAAGCTCCTGGATCACCTCCATGATGGCAGTGATGCAGTACGATGAGCTCCCTCAGGATGTGGCAGGGGCTGAAGCCATGCTAGCCAACCACACTGAGCAAAAGTCAGAGATTGATGCTCGGGAGGACAATTTCGCCACCTTCAAGGCTCTTGGGGAGAAACTCACAGCAAATGGGCACTATGCCAGTCAGGAAGTGAGCCAATTGTGTGTGTGTGTGTGTGTGTGTGTGTGTGTGTGTGTGTGTGTGTGTGTGTGTGTGTGTGTGTGTGTGTGTGTGTGTGTGTGTGTGTGTGTGTGTGTGTGTACATGTGTGTGTGTACATATGTGTGTGTGTGTGTACGTGTGTATGTGCATGTGCCTTTGTTTTTTTAATGTACGTGTACGAGGGAATTAGGATTACTTAGGGCATGTGTGATGGTGGTGTATGATGGTGGTGTGTGATGGTGGTGTGTGATGGTGGTTGTGATGGTGGTGTGTGATGGTGGTGTGTGATGGTGGTGTGTGATGTTGGTGTGTGATGGTGGTGTGTGATGGTGGTGTGTGATGGGTGATGGGGATGGTGTGTATCCACATGCATTGGTGGGGGCTGTGTGTGGATGTGTGATGGCTGCAGTGCACACTAATAAAGAATAATGAGTATTCATGATAGGGCTGATGTTTTTGTTGTCATGGTAACAGATCATGGAGAAGATGAAGCACATTGAGGAGGGCTACGAGCAGCTGCTGGACACGTGGGAGAGGAGGCAAGAGGACTACCAGAAAGTCCTCAACTATCTCATCTTCGTGAGAGATGCAGAGCAGGCTGAGATGTGGATAGCCAGTCAGGAGGCTTTTATTGGAAATGAAGATGTTGGAGTGAGTGGGCTATATGCTTAAAGCATCTAAGTTATTTTTACATGAGAAGATATACTGGTACACATTCTTACATGGGTAGGTACTTGTGCACATTTATGTGCAGCTCATTAACTCTTTTGTGGGCAACAGCGCAATATTGCTCCACAAAAACCTCTTTTTATCTAACCATTATAATGTTTTTGGAGTCAACAACACATTGTTCAGAGGAAAGTCACCGCAATAATTGCCTCGAAATGATAAAGTTCTTCATGTTCATGGCTTCAGTTAACTGAAGCCGTAATCATGTTGGTTAAATTAGTATAAATTAAATTAGTGCATTGGCAATTGCTGTTTCGGGAAAACGTTCCTTGTAAACAACTTCTGCGAATTTGATGTGCGAATAATATTTCCTCTGAACAATATGTTATTGACTCCAAAAACCTTAATAGTTCGATAAAAAGTGGCTTCATTATAGCAGCTGAGGCACAATATTGCGCTGTTGCCCGCGAAAGAGTTAAGTAATATAGCATGTGTGTATTATTCTAGTTATGACGTGTGTGGTTGGTATTGCAATTCAGCCGAGTGTATAGTGACATTCAAAATAAACAGGTAAACTAGTTTCTATGGCATCAAAATTTAGACATTGACACTGTTTATTAATGCACACAAATCAGTTATTTGATAGAACCACTTTATAAGCATCTGGCCTAAGAAGATCCTGATGCATGGGCCACGCCTCCACACATAGGTGTGCAGTATGTAGCTACTGTAATGCTGATTGCATGCACTCTACACTCATGTACTGGGGTAGAGGGGGGGGGAGGAGGGGGGCTACACACATATTTGTAAGTTAGCTATGCCTGGATATGGCTGATGGGCCAAGGTATTGTTTATAAGTACATGTAAGTGTTAAATGGAACAGATTGCTTATGCGTGCTATATGACAAACCACAAACGTAATTCAGGACTCACTGGATGCAGTGGAAGACCTCCTCAAGAAGCAGGAGGACTTTGAGAAGACCTTGGCTGCACAGGAAGAGAAGTTCGCTCTGCTGCACAGAGAAACACTGGTGGAGAAGATGGAGCGAATGGAGAAAGAGAGATTGGAGAGAGAGAAGGAAGAGAGAAAGAGGGCAGAGGAAGAGGAAAGAATGAGGAAGGAGTCAGAGAAGAAGAGGATTCTGGAAGAGGTGTGGGCCATGGGGATTGTGTACTGTAAAAATTATTGTATCATTGTGTGTTTCAGGAAAAAAGGCGGCTTTTATTAGAGCAAGAAAGACTGAGGAAGATTGAAGAAGAGAAAAAGAAGGCAGAGGAGGCCAGATTGAAGAATGAGGTTAGCTGAAGCCACTGCTGATATGATACTACTGTGCAATGGATCTTTTTATATTTATGTACATAATATGCCTTGATTTAATATGTTGTGCAGTGTACTCTGTCATGCGTGTTCATGTGCTTGAGACCTGTACGTATTCACAGGAAGCAGAGCGCTTGGAGAAGCAGCGCCAAGCCATGGCCGCTCTGCGAGAGAGAGAGCAACTAGCCAAGCTGGAGCAGGAGAGGAGGGCAAGGGAGGAGGAGAGGAGGATGAAGGAGGAGGAGGAGCAGAAGGTGCAGTGTATTTGGGAGGGTCTAGGTTGACGGGTACAGCATGTGTGCTCCTGGGTCTGCAAGTTGGTTGTTGCTGCCCTGGTCCAGAGCGGTTACGTTGGGGTGGCCTTCATTTCTTGTTGCATCTCTGCAGGAAAAGATGGCTGTTGAGAATGAGGAAAGAATGGCTAAACTGAAAGGTGCTACCAGTCCTCTACATGTGCCTAGCAGTACTGGGGTATGTGTGTGCTCTGTTGAGTGTTTCTGCATGCTGGCTTGCGTATACAGTCCATGTACGTGGTACAACGTAAGTAGGTGTGCACTGGTGGGCGTATGTTGTGTCGTTTCCCATGCTCATGATGTGCGTGCATTGAACATATATGTTTGGATATTTGGACTGGGGTGTAAGACAGTGTTGGTGTGTCCATTGTTCCTTTTTGCCTAGATGGTACATTGTATGGCCCTGAAACCGAAAACTTGTTATACATGCACTAGTTGTAGCTAGCCAGGGGTGACAAAGTTGCAAAGGTGCCTTCCAGTGAGATGTTTGTGTTTTAGGCGGAATCAGCAGACACCTTGCAGCCGGGAAAGATTGACAAAGAAGGAATACTACATCGCAAAAACGATCTTGACGAAGGAGGAAGGAAGGTGAGCACACCTCAGACACTGCACCATCATGGTACTCTTCCCTGTTGCCTGTTTCAGTCTGCCAATAGGTCATGGAAACAGTACTATGCTGTGTTGTCCGACACACAGCTTCATTTCTATAAGGACAAGAAGGATGTGCAGCAGGTAAAGGGTGTGTGTGACTAGACCCTCTTCCGTGGGTCATGGTTGTCTCTCGTTGCTCTTGCAGAGCCCAGCAGTTCTACCTGCCTGCCCACCCATCAATGTGATGGAAGGTGTTTGTGAGCTGGCTAGGGACTACCACAAGAGGAAGTACACCTTCAGGCTGAGGTAAGTTGCCTGCATGGGTGGGGCCAGTCTTGTGTGGTCGTGGTCACAGAATACCGAGGCTGTTGCACTTGTTGTGCCTAATCATAGTACTACCCTCCTCCCCTCCCCACTCCTCTCCATTTTCTCATCATGTGCCAGGCTTCCCAGTGGGGCTGAGTACATGTTTTCTGGCAGAGATGATACGGATGCGTCTCAGTGGGTCACAGCCATCAAGTGTGCCATCCAAGATGGTAGGTCGTTTGCACTACTGTGCTCTGTGCTTCGAGGCTGTGTTCTGAGTTTTGGGGGCATTAATTTCAATTTCACAATTTGATTGGGTGTCCATGGCCATTCGATGTGATGGGGGAAATAAAATTATTCCTCTGAGAAACCAGTGGACCCTGTGTGTTTATCTAGAGTACCTTTTCCTAGCTCGAGAACCACTGCCAGAGTTAGCCCCTCCTCCACCTCCTTCCTCTGGTGTTCCTGATGATGAGGTAAGGCCAACAAATGTTATGTAGACATGTGTGCATTGTACATAAGGATGTTCATTGCACCAGTAATTTAGTGACTTCATTTGCAAAGCAGGCAAACAATCACATTTGACAGTTAATTGTTGTGGTTCAATAAATATATAACCTTCTCAAATTAAGTTGCAATAATCATATCATTAAAAAATTAGTTACTTGAGTATAATACTAATTATTATGTGTAGTGGTGGTTAGGTAATTTGGAATGCCTGAAAATTGAGCTCATACTAAAATTATATTGATTTGAACTCTTTGAACGCCAAGTGCGTACATGCATGCATGCACACACAACCGTTACACCATTCATGCATGAGTTAGATATTGCGCGCAAAAATGTGTTGATCATTCACAACTCAATGATGCATGCATATGCTTGCTGCACTTGTAACCTTATAAGTCCATGTACAAAGTAATTATGTTTCCTCTCACACTGGCTAAAGAACCCCATTATTCAGATGATTAAGCTTCACTTCAATACTCCAAGAACAAGAATGTGTAGCCCAGATCAGTGTAGTATATGATTGCCTGTTCAGTCCCTCTTTTGGTAGTTCGCATTATGGGTTGTTGCAAAAAAAGGCCAGCGGGTTATATTGGACACACAAAATGTGCTTACAAACCGGGACCACATATGTTCAAACATTTGTATGACTATGGGGTTACATGCATGTCAGTATTGCAAAAGTGATTTTGATCAACACAGTATAACACATAGCACTGCATGAATGGTGAGGCAGATATTCTCGTTTTGTGAGCATGCATGTATATATTCACTTGGTGTTCAAAGAGTTAATTTACAGCTAAGCTCAATTACTGTTTGCAATAATACACTTTTCAGATTAAGTGATGGTATAATTAATTTTTTAGGAGTGTGAAGCAAATTTGATTTTACTTCATTGTTCAACACCCTCATTTATCTATTTCACTTAAAATTCTGACACATCATGCATAGAATATTGCTGGGCAGGATTTTGGCCTTTATATCAATTGCTATCCCACACATACTACAGGGAAAGAAGAAAAGCAGATTTAAGATGTTTGCAACCACCAAGAAGTAACAAACTGCATCTGCCGATTGCGCGTGACTACTGGATTACAAGCAGCTAATAATAGAACTACTAGAAATGGATATGTATAGCCAGCCAGAATGTAGTCTTAGTGCTGCAATGTTTGTGTGGCAAAATATTCATGTACACGTGTACAGTAGCAATTGTTTGCACCTCAGAACCAAACAAAACGTTATTGGGGTTCCAGAGTAAAGTGGAGAAGTGGCCTGGGCATTGAGGATCTCTTTACTCAATCATGCTGTGAAATGTATTTTATTGCTGGAAAAAAGGAAAAAAAGGGGGGGCCGCGCACAGCATGCAACGATACATACGACGATACGTGGTCTAAATTAATACTTATTAATCAATTACACTCCATAAATGACGTCACGGGTGCTCTTTGTGCGCCTAAAATCAGTACCTCTCAGAACGACTTTGGTTAGGCATTTTACCAGAGCCTGCGGAATAAGGGTCTGGGTACGAGATTAATCGTAGCCATCATCACTGACTCTCATGTGGCAGTGCCGCATGTCCCCTAGTACCAGAGATAATATATAGAGGGATTGGAAACGCGTCACGTGCGCAATACTTTGGCTGGGCAGTGCATATAATTCATCCGACACCGTGTGATTCGCACCTTTTAGGCGGGCGTAAGAAAGTGGGCGAAGAAGAAAAAAGAAGGCTATCTAGTCACCAGAACACGATTTGTCAAAGGAATCGAATTCGTTCAGGCATGACCCATCTGTGTTATCATTTTTGACGTCTAAATAAGTTCCGTTGCATTGTTATACATGTATTTCGTATAAAATGTGTTACGGGGGAGGGCATTTTTTTTGTCCGACAGTATCTGCTCAATCACAGCAGGTGTTTTAACGAAACTCGGCGTATGTAATGCAATAAGTGTGAAGAGTGGCGTGGGGGTATTCTTTTTTTCATCGGTCTTACCAAATATCTATGGCGTGATTTTGGGTATACCTTTTTTGTCCGACAGTTTCGTCTATTCGTTGCGTGCTACGTAATACAGACCTGAATTTCCTCATCACTAGATAGTTCGTAAGTGGCGTGATCGTATTTTCATGAGCTACAAACGCGTATATGAGTGTATGCGCTTTTTCAAAGGTGATGGGAAAAGATAAATTCCAATTAGGACGTCATCGGAAGAACGAGCAGCGACGCTCGTGCACAGCTTGTTTCAATTCCACGCAAACTAGTCGCTGTACATGTGTCTCCGGGGCTTAGTGTCACCACTTCTCTGGATCCAGAACAGCAGGTATGTTTAGATGACTACTAAAATTACAAGTACAAGTAATGCTGCTATGGTTAATCATTATCTAGGGCATTACATGTTTAAAGAAATTATAAAGTCACATTATGCCACAGCTCCCTCTTACAGTAGAGTTGAGCATCATGATGCACTCACTTGAGGAGATTAACTCTCTTACATATTCAGCCCCCGTGCAATAAAAAGGAAGTTGCAAAAACAGTCCCTTGACGAAAGATTTACTACTCTGCATTGAAGACATAATTGATTCTGAAGGAATGGTTCAAGGGACTGGCTTGAACTAGTGGACCGTGGTGGTCTAACATGCATCAATAGTTTAACATTAGAATTGTTTTAGCTATGGAGCTGGAGCTTCGTAGCCACTTACAGGTTCTTCAACAAGGAGATTTCATTGAACAAGCAACGTCAGCTATTAAGAGCAATGAAGATGTTCTGTTTTTTTGGTCAATGCTTAGTGCTGAGTGGGATGAGACCTCCGCTACCAACTTGTTTGACAGAATAATTCATTTGTGGATTACAATTCGCGCCGGGATTTTCCTGTGCAAGTGCATGGATTGAGAGGTACAAAAATGCAAAGAAAATATCCACCCACAAATCGAGAGGCCTCAGGAAACAATTGTAATAAGTGTAATAGTTACTGTTGTAATGTTATGTCTTTTTGTTTATTTATTTATATGTATCTTTGTTATGTTTCTCAGTTGTGCTTCTACATAATATGAATATGAAATGTGAAATGTACAGTGGAATGAGGAAACTGCGGCGTTTTGTACTCCCAGAGATAATGTATTGGTTATACGCGTACTGGTCGGTCAACTTGTAAGGATTCAGGTGCGGATGGCAGGCGTTACCTAGCGATAATTGGCTCGTTTCCAATCCCTCTATATATTATCTCTGCTAGTACATACACATCCACACATTTAACATGCAGGCATATGTCAGCCCAAGCTGTTGATTGATGAAGCCATTATGGTGCAGTAGCAAATTATGACAGCTGTCAAATCTCTGTTTACAGTCACGGCTCGAAATTATCACCTCCGCACATTAGTGGTAGTTTAATGCGCGATCTAACCTTCCGTTAATGAGTTTCATAGTTTACACGACAGTAAACAGGGTTGCGCTCTAGGCGGGATGCGTGTGTAAACCATTTAATTTGCACACAAAAAAACAATTAAGACAATAACACCCAAGCACCAGTTATTGCACTGAGGAATTTGCGCGATAAAATGATGTCCGCGTGCACATCATACAGATGGATGATTAAGCTACATGTAATGCTGCTTTTTTGTATTTGTAGGAACCATACACACTGTAAACACCTGTAAAAGTATATTGTACGCCTGCATTGACATTCAAATGCATGATTATAAGTCACGAGGACTTACTCGGCCCCCTTCATAGTGTGTAACCATGGCCCCTTCATAGTCTGTAACCATGGCCCCTTCATAGTGTGTAACCATGGCCCCTTCATAGTCTGTAACCATGGCCCCTTCATAGTGTGTAACCACGCCCCCTTCATAGTGACTCATTTCACTGCGTGTAGGCAAAGCCATGAACACGTTGCTGTGCAGGTTAAAAGTAATCAGCATAACCATGCACAGTTGTGCTGTGGCTTCTGCTCTGCCGATTGGAGTGCTATAGAAACATCGAGCCCTTACAGTATGAACAACATTATTCACTTACCTCATAGTTCCACACATATGATTCCAAAGTGAGGCTACTGCAGATGTGGATGACAGACTGTGTACTTTGTGCCACTATAAATTCACATGCAATAAATCTGCTCATTCATTAGAAATCGTGACTCGCACGTGGCTATAGCATCAAAGATGGGTCGACCAGCAGGGATCAAAAAGGCGAGAACAGCACTCAGCGTATCAGATAAGAAGAAGGTGCTGGATGAACTAAAGGCAGGTAAACTTACAGTTGATGTTGCGGCAGAGTTTCAAATCAGTCGAAGACAAGTTACTAACATTCGTAAGTATAGTGATGCAGTTTTAAAATGTATTACAAGACGTGATATACCCATTCATTCACTTTAAATAAAGCTAAGCACCCTAACATAGACATGGCGGTATTTGAGTGGTTTCATTCGATTAGAGTGCTTCGGGGTTGCAGAAAGCCACTACCTGTATCAAGAGCCCTTATTAAAGCCCGTGCTCTATACGTAGCGAAGCAGCAAGGTGTACGTAATTTTCGATGATTGGTTCTCGCGTTGGAGGTGGCGCTTTAGCATAACAAAAAGTTTTTGTCTTCACGGGGAAGTGGGAGAGGTGGATTTAGTGGCGGCGGAAGAAAGTGTGCAGAAACTTAGGCTCGAACTCAATGAATATCATCATAGCAACGTATTCAATACGGATGAGGCAGGCTTGTTTTTTAGAGCTCTACCTAATCGCAGTTGATGTGCGTAAAGTTGGTTGTGGTATGAAAGCCAAAGAGCGTGTTACGATCGTCATGTGTGCGAATGCTTTGGGTACTTGTAAAATTGTACCAGTAGTCATTGGGGCTGCAAAGGCTCCACGATATTTCAGGAATAATCCTCGTAGTGTGACATACTACAACCAGCGGAATGCGTGGAATGATAGCAAACTGTACAAAAAGTGTTGGGATAAAGTATTTGTACCAACTATCCGTCCGTTCACCAAAGATCCTGTTGCTCTTATACTTGATGGTTTTTTGGGGGGATACGATGAGCATTGTGTAGACCCTCTAAGACAAATCAGAGTGTTCAAGCTTCCTCCTAACATTACATTTGTGTTTCAGCTAATGGACCAGGGGATTATTGCTGCACTCATATTGGGCTATATAGGAATAGACTTTTGTCTAGGTTGGTTGAAGTAGCTGACAACTATGGTGATCTGCAGGCCATGGCCAAGCATCCCTCAAGGTAGTGCTGGCCTTCAATATGGAAGTCCCCCTCATGATGTCATTCATCACATTGTTAAAACAATCCTGGGGTAGTATCTCTCCTTCATGTATTGCAGCATGCTTTGTCCATTCCCGTTGCCTCCCTGCTCTTGACAACACTGAGATAACTGCCAATGCTGTTGAATATTCTAAAAAAACTTGAGTCAGAGACAATTGCACAGATGTGTAAACAGCTTTTTAATCTGCCTTTAAGTAATCTGAGTGTAGCTGGCATGTTATACAAGTGATGTTGGTCTTGATGTTGTTGCTAAAGCAGCACAGAAAGTGAGTGACAATGCTCGTTACATGCTCCTCCAATGGTTTCAATTAGAAGATGTAGGAATGATAGATGAGAATGATGAGGGTGAGGTGTGTAATGATGAGGGTGAGGTGTGTAATGATGAGGGTGAGGTGTGTAATGATGAGGGTGAGGTGTGTAATGATGAGGGTGAGGTGTGTAATGATGAGGGTGAGGTGTGTAATGATGAGGGTGAGGTGTGTAATGATGAGGGTGAGGTGTGTAATGATGCAGAGATCCAATGGATAAAGGACAAGTACTCAGTGAAGTATTACCCTTGTTGGAAAAGTTGTATGCATATGGTGCCAGACTAAGTGACTGTCATATACTGGATGCAGCTCGACAACTCTGTTTACATATGAAGGATTCCACTTCCAAAATGTCCTAGCTTCCTAAAATATTCCATGCAGACTCTGTGCGTGTGCGTGTGTGTTACACACTGATTAAATGGTTTCCCACAATATGTACATAGAGCTCACCCTGTTTACTGTCGTGTAAACTATGAAACTCATTAAATAACGGAAGGTTAGATCGCTAGGGTTTTGCTGAGTACACCGTTACCGAGTGAATCGCATTAAAACTACCACTAATGTGCTTATTTCGAGCCGTGACTGTACATAAGGTGGCTTTTTATCTTGCGTTTGCTTGTTATTGCCATAACCAATGTTCGATTATAGTGGGCCCATCTTGTGTATCGGCATAGGAGTTTAAGAATTCATGCATATGCAGATACATGATTTTGTGGCTATACACTTGGTGGTCATAACTGCTGACAATTTGAATGCATGTAGAGCTATTAAGGAACAATCTACTTTCCTTGTTTAATGCGCACAGTGACTTTAGTGTTCCTTAATGGGGGTGCGTTCCACATTCTGTTCCTTCATCTCCTTTACTCTGTAGTTTTTCCCATGTGAACCAGGATAGCATGCTAAGGGAGTATAAAGGTGGTCTCAGAGAGCCTATTCTTAGGAATAGTATGTTGTTAGGATGCCTTTTGCAAGACTCACTCATTGTTTGCAGCTGTTATTGATGTTAGTCAATAGTGCAGTTGCATTGCTATAATAAGGCACTGAGTATGCATAGAAAATTAGCAGATGAATCTCTACATGCTATTAATGCAATTAAGATAGCAGGTAGTGACATTGTAGCCAGGGTAAGGTATCATACTGAGGATACGCTAATGTGTATTGCATATTATCATGTGAGCAAATATTTACTTTTCTGTTTCAGATCCAACCATAGCATCCTTCTATTAGGATGATCCAGGTAGTGAGGAGATTGCAAACTTATCAGAGGATGAGGACGGGAAAGAGGATGTGGCCAAGGCGACGGAGGAACGGGACGGTGTCTCCTATTATACTGAGACTATAAACAGTATAATGCCTGTGGAGTATGCTTGTTTAAGGTCTGGGAACAAGACTTTTGCACAGCTTCGATGGTACAGATGTCCTTTGTGTGACAATCGTATGAATGCATGAAACAAGTAACTAAAAACTCTAAGAAAGTTGGTGGTATATAGGCTATAGTGGTGTAAAAAGCAAGGAAACAATGGTCTAACAATAAGGGAAAATGTAATAGTCCTTGAAAGATCAAGAAGGTGACAATACATGGCAATAAATCAACCCATAAATATACAGAGCATGTATAAAGGGATCAATAACATGCATATCGACCAGGTGCAATTTCGTCACAAGGAGAGGGAGGAGGTAAACACAATGTGGGCGAGTTCGTGCCATGCGTCCAGTGGTACGTCGTCCTCCACTGCTGAATGATGGCATTGGCACACTCAGCGCGGTCTGCAGGGACAACTCTGTCCAGGCCTTCAGTCATATGATGTATCATTTGCAGGGTGAAATTAAAGCTCCTTGGGTATGGCCGATGATTCATATTGTACCCTTGCACTTCCGTGTAGATTGCTATTTGTCCTCTGAACAAGATCTCGCTTCGAATGATGACTGACATTTGACTGGCCCACCACGTCTGCTGGTCAAACGTGGGGTCGTAAGGGAGAATATGGCGGATTGCTTTGTAGTGGAAGGCATTGAAGATGGCATCAAACCACACAGTTCCGACGGAGCCATTCCCCTCACCAGAGCAATGATGGTCCACGTGAAATCTGCGAATCATTTTAACCATTTCGGGATCGACACAGCTTATTGCTGGTTGAACGGTACGCAAGAAACTCTCGTATTTTCTCCAAGGGTTTGCATGACTCGTATCTCCGAGAGTAATGTCGTCGTCCATAAACACGTAGTAGAGATAAGTCTTGTTTCTGTTTATCGCGGCTTCGAACAGAACGTTCCTTCCCGTGGTCCAAGTGGTACTTTTGTCCAGGAGATACTGCACGTGAGGCAAAGATGAGTCCAGGCATGCCTCCTTGTATGAGAGAACGATGACCTCAAACCCAAAACCTCCGTTGCCCAGGACGTCACTTGACTGATAATAGCTTGGAAGGCACTGCTCTGCTTGCATGAGATAAAGAATACTAGGCAGAGGGAACTCTTCAGAACCCGACGAGGCATCACCATCGTTATATATAAACGGCACGGCAGCGTACAATATGAAGATGAAAAGTGCTACCGTTAGGCTCAATGCGACAAACTTAGTTAACTTTGCCATGGTATAATCCTCCTCACGTGAGGACGTGATGCCATGCCCATGGCAATACCATGGCTGTTACGTACACTTCTTTATTCAGGCCCGGCGCACTCGATCCAAAGTTGGTGCGGCCAATTATAAAATATAATTATGGGCGTAACCCTCGTGCAAAAAAAACGCGCGGGCATGTAAGTTTTCTATCACCGGCATGCCCGGTCAGCCGATCCCGGTACATACATGCACTTCCGTGTGGATTGTTATACATGTCTGTAAACTAAAAAAGGCAAGAACAGAATCATACATGCATGTAACCAGATAATGAGAACCAGTGTTGCCGCGGCTGGCTAATTGGAACAAGTCCCGGACGGCCGGCTGACCGGATTAGACCCCTGACGGTCACGGTCACGGCCAGCAACTATGGTGTGGAATCTATGGTGCAGAATCCGTGCCAAAAATTGAAATTTTTTATGAGGGGGAAATTTTTCGTGACATACCTCGTTAATCGTGCCAAAATTACCTCGCGGAACTTGTGAGGGTGAAATTTTTTATGAGGTACCTCGCGGAACTCGTGAGGGTGAAATTTTTTATGAGGTACCTCGCGGAACTCGTGAGGGTGAAATTTTTTATGAGGTACCTCGCGGAACTCGTGAGGGTGAAATTTTTTATGAGGTACCTCGCGGAACTCGTGAGGGTGAAATTTTTTATGAGGTACCTCGCGGAACTCGTGAGGGTGAAATTTTTCATGACGTACCTCGCGGAACTCGTGAGGGTGAAGTTGTACCTCTTAACGGTGAAATTATTTCTGACGGAATATATTTTCATCACGGTTAATTTAGTTTGCATGACGTTATCTCAGAACTACTTGTAATCTAAACAACTGACAGTAACTTTGTGTCCAAATCAAGCATTCTAAACCTATCATAAAATTTAAAATGACGGAGTACAGTCACTGGGAAACATAGTGCAGAACTTCTAAATAAATGTCAATTCCATAATTATGACTCGTAGCCATTGGGTCTATCATTAAACACAGGTCTTCAAATTCATCCTCTGTAATGCTTGTTGAAATCGTCGGTACACTGACATCTCCATCTTCCTTCACCTCTGGCAGAGGACCTTCATAATCTATGCCATATAACTGAAAGACAACATTTGTGCACCATTAAAAAATGAATGGTAGGTTAGAGAATATCTTAATATACAATACATAAATATAGAAACACCATACGATATATAAATGTCAATAAGTTTCAAATGTATTAAAAAATAAATACATGTATAATCACAAAGTAGAAATGAATATTGAATGAATGTCAAGTGTATTGGGACATTGCCCTCACATATTGCTAGGGCTGCTTTCCTACCATCCAATTAGCATACATATGGTGAGGTGGCTACGGCGTATGTCATTAGGGGTGCTAAAAAAGTGAGGCTGATGCATAGGTGTTTACTGAGCACTAGAATGTAATTTTATTGGAATGTGGAAATACCAAGATAAACTTAGTTTTATTGGAATGTTAAATACTGAACAAATAGCTCTCACTGCTTGACAGGCAAATTGTTTTGTACACATTATACATTATGTCTGTATTACTTGACAGCTTCTGTATTATGAGCAAGCACCAGCTGAACAATGCAACTTTTATTACCTCTTAAACAGCTATTAGAGCATTACCTCATCAACATTGCTGACATCTTCATTTGCCTGTAAAATCCCTTCCATCCACAGCTGCAGAGGGCTTAAGTTGTCTGCTGTACGAATAGAGTGGTTTATCCATGCCCCTGTCCACTGTTCAAGATGGTTATTGATGCGTGGAATATAAACAAAATGGAGGCAGAAGAGGTGAGTCTCATCATCTGGATCCAACACACCTATTGCCTCCATGTACAAGAAAAGGTCATGATAGAATTTTATTACACCAACATAAACATCTCTCCACAACCGTTCTATACGTTGGTTGTGAACACTTTTGCCAACTAGCATTGACCCCCCTATTTGGTCCTCACTGAGGATGGGTCAACATGAACCAAGCAACAGCAGTATTCTCTCTGCCCTGGTCTGATCGAACACGTCGTGGTAACCCATTATGTTCTATAGTACTAATGAACAGGTTCAGCACTGTCTGTGACTCATTGTTGGAACTGCAACTGAGAAAAACAGGTATTCGGCTATATCCATCAATGCCACCATGAATAACCAATCACCACCTATATGTATGCATTTCATAGGTATAAAAACAAATTGAGATTAGTTTTGTGTATATATATTTACTGTACATAGTTATTAAACGATAATTAGGTAAACAACTTCAGTTTGAATAACGTTTACTGAACTCGCTTCTAAAGACTCCTTTTATCTCAATTTTTGATGAAGCATTGATAATCTAGAGCAACCTAAATCAGAATGATCAGCTAGCGTTCCAGAACATTTATATTGTATAATTCTCTTCTTTAATTACTGCAAAGCGCAAAGCACCTTCAGAAATGCAGAAAGTGGGATTAATATAAAAACCAGTACTGAAAACCCATATGTACATGTACATACATCTAGGAACTGTAAGGTTGTAAAATAAATTTAACAATGTTTCTTCAGAGCAGTGATCAGAAAATGTTCTTCAAACTGATCAATAAGAATTATTCATGCCTCTAGGTTAATAGATACCAAACGACAATACATGTTAAAACATTTTAAATCAATTCAATCACAATAATACCTTATTAATTTATGGTTACCATCAATATGCCACAAAGCAAGTGGGGAACGGACAGAATAAACACGCCTAACATTGTTTCATTCCACCTGACAGCAAGACTGGCGGGTGAAATGCGGTGAAGGCTATCCCTGATTCTCAGTTGCTGCACATGAATATTAAGATGCCGCAAGTGGCCTGCCATCATACGATATCCAGAGTTTGGAAATTGTTGAAATACATTCCTTACAACTTCATCAAGCTGTGCATCTGATAATGTACAATACAAATCTGAAACATACAACCCAGCATCTTTCATCCTACGTCTGATTGTGCGCACTGAAACACCAAAGAGCCTTGCAATATGTGGAACCTTAAAATGCAATTGCAACATATCGGCAAGCTGACTGGTATTAAGTAAAAATTTTGGTCTCCCTCTATCTCCAGTTCTCATCACAGCAACATGGATTGTAGCATTTTCAGCATCGTTAGCAGCAGCTAACATAACTAGCCCTTCAGCAACTAAATCAGCAACAGTATGTGCACCAGCAGCAATCAGGCACCTAAAATTGGATGGATACATTTATTAAAATGAAAGTAAAATCGTGACACCTTCTGGCAACTAAAATCCATCAAATTCGAACTTAAAAAAATAAAAGTCAGATCCATTTGCCAAGGGCTATAGCTTACTTGACAAAACATACTGGACTTACTCATACACTGACTCCCTCACCCATGCCCTGCCGCCACTCCCTCAATCAATCCATCGTTAGTTGAGTGACATCATTCATTTAGTGACCCCATTGATTCACAATAGTGATTATATTACTTTTAATGTTGAATAAATTACTAAGTAATTCAAATGACTCAACCAGGAAATATGTTGTTCAACGATATGCGTAAAACTAAAGGATTGAAATAATTAAATAGAGCAAGAACATGCTAGCTCGCATGGAGCTAGAGCAAGATATTTTACCATAGAGAAATGGTGTAGTACAGAGTGCTGAAAATAGTATTATAATATATAAGCAATTTTCCATGGAACACCTTGTATCTTAGAATCACTATAACATCTAAATAGTAAATGGGACAGTTTCCGCGAAAATTGCCCCACGGTTAAAATGTTATAAAAATGCATCGCGTTTGAATCGCTATAACTTCCCAACGGATAATGCTATCGACTTCCTATTTTCATCACTTCATAGTGAAATGGTGTAGTATGAAGTGTTGAAAATAGGAAGTCGATAGCGTTATCCGTTTGGAAGGTATAGCGATTCAAACGCGATGCATTTTTAAAACATTTTAACCGTGGGGCATGTCCCAAATGCTATAGACTTTATAATACAATATTTCTTCTATATGGATATGGTTAACACTTCAACTATGACATTTAATTATTCATAACTAATTTAATTGCCAATGTTTTTTGAAATTATAACTGTGTGAATTGCCTTGGTTTCTAGAGCGACACGTCTGATGTTGCCTCACTTAGCAATGTAGGTTACCAATGCTTATTTCAAGTTGATTGGCATGTTTAAAGTCCATCTGCACCATTGTAACAAACCTTCAATCATCAAATTTGCATTGTATGACACGGGCAAGCGTACATCCGGAGTTATTCCATAGCAGTGAGCGTATTTCCTGCATTTTTGTATTCTTGAGTAGTGTACTTGGGTACTATGCAGCTAATCATCCCGCTTTCAACGTGGCAATAACACTGACATCACTTTGTAGGTTTTTTGTAGCACGGATTCGGAGGCTTGAAACGGAGCTTTCCGTAGCGCTTCCCATTTCGAAGATGGGCGACAACGAAGTTAACATCACATTTCAATCTGTAACTATCGTGGCAGCTATAATTACCACGTGTGTTTTTTGTTAGCTAATCCTGCTTTTCAACTGAAGTCACCATTTGCACTACGCAATTGTTTGGCAACTAAAGTCGTCCACCGCATTTCAAGGGTTAAAGAAACTTGAGGTTTTGAACTAGTATTTCAACTTCATGGGGATTGAAATCTACTTTTCTGCAGGAATATTCAAATCACTTCAAATCTGGTAGAGGAGTCCAGTACCTAATGATTGTCCTTCATTGATTTTATATCCAATATGTAGATATATGTACAGTTGAATAAATGATGTGCATCTTTTCCTTTTTGATCAAGGACTACTTATTATTACATGGACTGGAAGCTGGAACCTGCCCGTAATAAGAAACTGGTCTGTCCATACCAGTGTAGCGGATAACAGACATCGGACATTTCCTATCAATTTTGTAACTTGTCCAGGCGATTTTGCGCATGCTCAGTAATGATGTCCGCACCAATAATGAAGCAAGCAGCTGATTCTCCTCTGGTCCATCGTCTAAAAACCATCTTAGTTGTTAAAAATATGGATCCTAATCAAGGTAGTGAACAACATTTCTACTTGTTAGTGCACCATTTTGAGCATAGGTTTAACTCTTTCACGGGAAACAGAGCAATATTGCGCCGCAGGTGCTATACTAAAGCCACTCTGTTTATCTAAACAGTTAACACTTTGTAGTCAACAAGATATTGATCAGTTGTTTCCTGGTCATATAGTGTAAGTTGTTTGCTAACCATTTACCTGCAACGCGCAATGCTTATTTTGCACTACATGTGTACAGTAATATAATTGGCTTTGCTCACGAAAGAGTTAACAAACTGCATTTATCAAACTTCAGAGTGTCACCTTTGAAGGACCACGTGACAACTGAAATGCACAAGCAAGCAACGTGCCTTCCACAGGACGCCAAATGTTCAGACACCAATTGGCATCTGACCATTAATCCAAACATGGCAGACATCAATTGGCGTTTGCCACGTTTTGATTAAATTAATGCTAGATGCCAATTGATGTCTTCCACTTCCAATCGGCTATTATGCATGTGTTCATTCTTCTTTGCACTATTCATTTAAGTGTAGCACAGATTGCAATGCTCTATGACCATGTCCGACCAATTTCTTACCATGTTGGGCCAAATACTGTAATGGACTGACATTGTGTCAGACCAATTTTGGAATATTACGGCAAATAATAAATAATTAATAGACAGCGACACAAATTCGGAGTCAATCAAATAATTAATAGGTTTGATACATTCCAATGATATACAGTAGCCCCTAAAAGATATGCAAGCCCCAAACATTCCATCAGAATGTCCCATAATTATTTATAATAGTCTGCCCAATATGTGGAGAAAAGTTATACTGGTTCAGGTTGGTGCTCCGATCAATCAGAATCAAGAGCTTGTGTGACAAAATTTTACTTTCCAATAGCATTCTGAACTAGAAAAGCAGAGCCTATCTCATACATTTAGGTCTATATGGGTATGAGACAACCTACAGTAGCGGTCACAAAAAAGTTTACGTTTTTTATTATGCCATTGGCGTCGCACGGTTATAACGTTACCGTTCACGGCCGTTCCGTTACCGTAACGTTTAAAATAACGTATGTCACTATGTGACAACGAACTCCGTGCATTTTAACGCCTATCAATAAACGCCATTTTGTACACGGTTAAAGACCGCTGTGCCATTTTAAAGCCATATTACATGGCTGTTAGCCATGTGTGCAGTCAGAGCAATAGAAAATGGTATTCTCCACGTATAAGAAGGTTTGGATAGTTTTCTTTCATCGGAAGGGTCTGAAGGCACCAGAGATTGGAAAACGCCTACTTCAAGAAGGAATGATGGCTTCGATTCACGAATTCATAAAGCGTTTTGAGTCGGTAACAAGGAAGTGGGCGATGATCCAAAGTGATGGAAGTGGTAAAAGCTATCGTCGATGACCAGATGAAGGCGGATGACGAGACAACGGTATTTAATTAACACATCGTTAAATGTAATGGCGTTACGTGACAAATGTGATAAGTGAGTGAGAAATAATAGCGTTACCGTGCCGTACCGTTAGACCAACGTCCTGTTTATTTCTAACGACCGTGCGACGGCAACGGCATAATAAAAAACGTTAACTTTTTTGTGACCACTACTGTAGGTATGGTGAAAAAATGTTAGGCAATCTTTTTCCCTGGCATTTAATATAAATGCTATGCACAAATATTACATGTAATGTACATGTAATGTGTTGTATCCTGTGACACTTCTCCTTCTAAACTACATCGTTCAGCTGTTAAACTAAGGCAGTGGTTCAGTACAATCAAACAGCTTTGCTAACAATGTGAATACTGGTAGTTAAAAGCAGCAACCAATGTACTGTAAAAACCAGACCTTCAAAAAACATACATGCATGTCAAGTACATTGTTAAAATCTGTCATATTCATATATGTACATGTAGCCACAAAAACAATACTGTAAGACAATAGTTTATTGGTATCAGGTGCGCATAGTGACAACACGAGCAAGCCAGCATTATGACTGCAAGGGCAATAAGAAATGTAAGTAACTGCATGTGATGCTGGTATAATGAACCACGAGAAGTTTAGCATGTGTTACATACAATATTGTATGAAAAACTCACAATAAAAATAAGAATGTACATGCACATGTGTACCTGTAAAGCAGTTCACACTGTAGGTTGATTGCATCATGGGTATGACATGGTTGGTTCTGTAAAAATAGTTGTTGTATCACCCGACATGTTCTCAGTGTGATAGTACGCAATGCAGATTCTGGTGTTGACATCTACAGTAGAGCATGACGAAGATTATAATACTTACGCTACATGAAGGCAAATTATGCATTATTAACCTTAAAATAAACAAATTAAGATAATCATCCAATAACAGAATTTGGTACATATTAGCTTATGACAGCAATGGAGGATAGAAACACAGATTTTCATATTTCATATAATCAGCACATGTACACGGAGTTTTGAATGTAACTTAACACCGTGTCCATGAAATGACGACTTTTTTCGTTGAACTCAATATTCAGAAAATTAGTCTCATTGATTCCATTTGCTATATAAAATATATCATTAGAAAGCTAATCTGTCGCTGAGCTGTCACGAGCAATTCCTAAGTTTGTATCTATTTCCAGTGATAAACCATACTGATCTATAGTGGAATCGTTCCCGTTTTTAGTTGCGGTAAAACATTCCGTAGAACACTTTTATCCTAGGCCATTGTATTTGAATCTGGCTTGCCCACAAGACTTCATTTTGCATAAACAAAGGACCCAGGTAGTATCAAGCTCGTACTTAGCCACTTTCTGTGATAACTTGCAGCTGTAGTGTGAATGTCGGTCCCGGACCATGGCTTTAGTCTCGTTCCCAGACAACATGACGCAATGTTTCTTGCAAAATGTATATAGACTAGTGTCTGGGAATGAGACTAATCACACAATACGCACATAAACTACTCGATCGGTATGCCACTTTCGTGCTATGATAAACACAGAAAGCCAGTGTGTGACAAGTGCAATGCAGGTTACTATTGCACCAAGTGTTGTAAATGCCAAAATCGCAAGCGCGGTCGACCGAGAAAAGCATCTATAGAGCAGCCTGAACCATGCAGCCGTAAGGTCTAAGTTATGCATGGAGATACCGTGACTGTCCATCAAGAAGTCCCTCCCCTCCCGTTTCCATGATGGACTTCTCTATCACTGCTTGGTGCTACTGACCAAACTGCAAGCATGTTTTAGATTATGATGACACACCCCCATATGCAACGTTTGAGCTGAACTATTTTGCTGGTTCGGCCCACACGAAGAAAAACATGCACCCCGAACACCCCGCAAAGGTAAAAAGTGTAATCTATGAATGGCTGGAGAGCAGGACAAAACAAAGAACTCGGCAAAGTAAAGATCTCAGCTGCGGTGTCTATGACAGATAGCAATTGTAGAAGACCATTAGGCTTAGTAAGCTGCCACTTTCAGGAAAAACTTGCAGTGTAGAAAAGTATTGGCAGCAAACCACAGGCGTCATCTGCTAGTAGTTACAAGCGTGGAAGACCTTTGAGTAATGCAGGTGTTTCTGGGAGGAAGAAGGCTAAGGTGTGTTTCAGTGACTGTAATATGCAGAAGGACCTATCAAAGTGGAATAAACAAGAGCTACAGGCCTACTTAATCCACTACAATCTGAAGAAAAGTGGCAACAAACCTGATCTCTTACTTCGTATAAGACAACGAATGGATACAGACTGATACTGATATTATGCATACTTATTTGGGCGTACACGTATATGTAGTTGATGCAATAATCGCTAACGTACGTAAGTCTGAGTACGAGCGAAGAGCTGCCACTAGTTGGGTTGCCATACATACATGGTAGGTATGAAATACATGCAATAACACATATACACTGCATATACATGTATTAAAGAACAACATGACAAAAGCATCAAACACAACACGTTTATGCCAAATGTATGACACAACCACACACACCCTCACTAACACATACCTCACACACTCATACACACACACAAAGGCTAGACTCAACAACAAAATACCCACTAGTCTGGCCACCATCAGCTACTAAGCTTTCAAAACATACACCTCAAAGATGAGCATCACATGGGCGCAACCACTCCCAATAATAATTTGAGGTTTCATCAGGAAATTCAAACTGATATTATTATGTAAAGTCTAAGCAACCTGTCCTAGACATATGGAACGTTCTATACGAAAATGGGTCTTGTGGATTTTATTTTATAACATAAAATTTAAATCGATATATCTTCCGAAATATTAACGCTATCAGGTTCCTATTTTTAACACAACATACCACACCATTACTATATGTGAATATCCATTGTGGTGTCTTACACATGCGGGGTACCGACGTTTCAAGGTCCGATACCCCGTAGGGTTCAAAACAGCCACATCTTCAGGTAGGAGTGTCCAAATTGGTTCGAAATAGGTACCTACGTAGAAGGGTCCTACCGTTATTGATTTGTTCTGTTCGTTAATGCTTGCTTTATCCGTTATGGAGATACAAGTGTGCAAAGAAATTGCACATTTCCCGGGCGTTACGCGCCATTAACGTATTACGAGGACGTCCTCGAAGCCAGTCGTAATACGTTAATGGTGCGTAACGCCCGGGAAATGTGCAATTTCTTTGCACACTTGTATCTCCATAACGGATAAAGCAAACATTAACGAACAGAAAAAATCAATAACGGTAGGACCCTTCTATGTAGGTACCTATTTCGAACCAATTTGGACACTCCTACCTGAAGATGTGGCCGTTTTGAACCCTACGGGGTATCGGACCTTGTAACGTCGGTACCCCGCATGTGTAAGACACCAAAATGGATTTTCACATATAGTAATGGTGTGGAATTCTGTGTTACAAATAGGAACCCGATAGCGTCAATATTTCGGAAGATATATCGATTTAACTTTTATGTTATAAAATAAAATCCACAAGACCCATTTTTGTATAGAACATTTCATATGTACATATATAAAACACACAAACATACACACACACACCAACATCACAGGGTAGCTTGTCTGCAAAAGTAGTATGTTGCTGTCTGCCCACACTGCAAACAAAGCAAAACATACATTCTACCACAAACATACATTGTATACCACACACACACACCACACACTCACAAGCTCACACAGAATAACACACACACACACACAGACAACATACACGCACGCACACACACACACACACACACACACACACACACACACACACACACACACACGCACACACACACACACACACACACACACACAGAGGCTAGACTCAATGCTCTTCAATACTAGAATACTGGCCAATATCAGCTACCAAGCATTAAACACACAGACCTCAATGATAAGCATCACAAGGGAGCAACCACACCACACCCCATTTAGGGCCCAACAATTTGAAGTTTTCAATTTGAGGTTTTTTGACCATCAGTAACTTCAAAGGGATATCTCATTATGTAAAATCTAAGTCACCTGTCTTTACCTATATCAAACACACACACACACACACACACACACACACACACACACACACACACACACACACACACACACACACACACACACACACACACACACACACACACACACACACACACACACACACACACACACAGAGGCTGGACTTAATGCTCTTCAATACCAGAATACTGGCCAATATCAGCTACCACACATTAAAAACACAGACCTCAATGATAAGCATCACATGGGAGCAACCACACCCCTTTAGGGCCCAACAATTTGAGGTTTTTTACTATCAGTAACTTCAAAGGGATATTATGTAAAATCTAGTCACCTGTCTTTAGACACATGTACCTATATCACACACACACACACACACACAAACACACACACACACAAACACACATGCACACACACATGCACAAACGCACACACACAAACACACATGCACACATACATGCACGCACACACACTTGCACACTCCCACACACACACACACACAGAAGGGTAGCTTGAAAAGGTACTATGCCGTTGTCTGCCCACACTGCAAACAAAACAAAACATACACTGCACCACACATATTGTGTACCACACACACTCACATAAGCTCACACACACAGACCACTCCCCTTTAGGGCCCAACGGTTTCATCAGTAACTCAAAGGGATATCATTATCTAAAACTCATTACATGCATAAAAAAACATACACACACACACACACACACACACACACACACACACACACACACACACACACACACACACACACACACATCGCACAGGGTAGCTTGCTGTCTGCAGAAGTAGTGTACAGCAGAGCTGGTATATGCCCACACTGCGAGCACACCACAACACATAGTACCACACACATACCTACATCACATACTGATAGTGCGCCTATTGCATATTGTGAACTGGTTTATATACATCTGTAGTATTGATTTTCATAACATAATGTGCTGTCATAACACGATTGGTCAAATGCAGGGTTTCATTGATACATGTTTTGGGGGCAGGGCAGAGGAGTAGCCCATCTAAGTGCATTTAAAATACATCACAGTAACTCACACATATAATTATACATAATTGCTAAAATCACGTTATATTTACAGTTACTCTTAGTTTCATCTTAGATGAGTGTTAGCCTAAAGATACAGTTGAAACGGTTATAGTTATATAGAGTACATTAATTTGGGAACATGGCATCTTCACTTATCATTTTGAATCCATTTATCCAACTGTAATGGTTTTTGGTGGCTGCTTAAGCAAAATCAGCTAATTTTAAATCAAACTATAATATTCAACCGTGTACACAGTCACAAATTATGGTATTTGTTAATTTGGAGATCATTGCACGTTTGAAGTGGATGCTTAATTCAGTGATTTGAATATAATAAGACAGTACTTCAGGTAATTAAGTACATAAAATCACAACATAACTGGAATCTTATATTTTAGATACTTAATAATGATTTACTTAACATCATTTTCTTTCCCTTTTGCAGCAGTATCTGAGGAAGGTTCAAAACACTGGTGGCCATCGATTTCATTGAATGAAGAATTTTACGTCATCTAATCTGCCTTTGGGCAATTCCGTACACCCCTACAAGATACAATAATTGCAAATCAATAATTGCTGGTAGATAACCATCCCATGCATGACAAGTTTCTATTTTGTCCTACGTCCTATTCTCTGAACAAGCTATGTCCCACTCACCCCTTGTCCTTGTACAGACATTAATACCACGCACCATTCTCGTACCCAGAACCAAATGTACTCTAATGCGTCTAAAAACCAGAGACCTCTGCTAAAACCAAGGTACAGTAGTAGTAGGAAAGGACTCATTACGACGGACGGCTAATATCTGTTGCTATACGCTGTTCAACCACTCGCGTTCACCAATCTGATAGCATCATTGTGGTGGTAGCATTTCACTCTTATAACTCGACAGATGATAGAATATCGTGATGACTCGCTGCTTTAAAGCAGTTTTCAACAAGCTAGGTACGTACATGTATTTACTATGCAAGTATAAAAACCTCACTGTACTTTCCTCAGATTCAAATCGTTTAATTTTTAAAAAGCGGTGTTACAATCAGATATTCCAGCTTCACTCTTAGTGGCAATGCGCTTACTTTATACTTGGTACACATACCTTGGTACTTGATGTCAGAATTGCGACCATCAACCACGCTTTGTCGTTATGATTTCTAACAAACGCGCTTATATGAAAGCGCATGCGCAACAATAAATGAATAAAAACCGTAGACTTTTGTTCAAGAGCAGTAAAGCCGATTATGGAAGGAATAAGCAGTACACAACCAACATTGTTGCAGGATGTAAGCACCGAACGGTATTGGTACGGTCCTGAAAACAGAACTGTACCAATACCGTTCGGTGCTTTACATCTTGCAACTTTTTGGTTGTGTAGTGATCGAGCTAGAAAGCTGTTTGAAAGAGTTGTGGATATTGTAACCAATGACTTCGTGCAAGAACGTCCAAACTCTCTGCGTACGCCTCGAGTGCTTCGCAGATTGGTGTTTCTGGTAGTAGTAGCGAGAATAGCCGCCTTTCCGCCAGGATTAACAGCGCTACTCCGGAATATAGCCGCCTATTTGGGTTTCAGAGCAAGCGCAAAGATAGTAAAAAGGACCAAAAAATAAATGCAAAGGACGGTCTGCGTCAGCGTGGGTTCACGACTGCATTTGTCTGGCTGTACACGACCAAGACTGGCTGCCCTCGGCTCACGATAAGATGAATTTGGCATCATGGGGCCTTTCTGCAGTACTGGAGAAAGCCTACTTTCATGTTGGACGGATGATCGGAGCGTCTCTGCTCCAGGGTGGATCCCCACCCACGTTTTTGGCAAATTCCATGGTTGATTATATGTTGTACGGAATTGAGGGTGTGCAGCTGAGGATTAATAATATTCCAGACATTGCACTACAGAAGGTCCTAAAGGAGGTATGACTCTTTACGGTAGTATTTTTTCATGCATTCTCCTGAATTTTTTTTAGCTTGAAGATGCATCAAGTGTTTCAGAGTTCCAAGGTCTGCTAGATAATCCAGTTCTATCACATGCACCGTATCCAGCTTGGGATTGATAAGCCATCAACGCACTATCATCTGACTGATAAGTCTCATATTCTTAGAATATTGTGCATACATCACACCATATTGTCGAGCAAGGGTCAAATAGACCAGATGATGGAGGGACTGAATGAGCACAGTCTACTATCATTGATGAAGTAATACCCTGAGTGTGCACGTGTGATGCTATCAAATGCTACAGAATTGTTAACAGCTGCAGCTGTGATTGATTTATTCCAGGTTGAGTACTCGTCCTGTGGGTCGAACAATCGCCAAAAGGAAGAGGCCCGTATCATAATGTTCTATGACTATCTCCAGGATATTGAGGGTAAAACAATTATTTCTGTGTGAATTATACTTATTTATCTCAATTGTACAGATGGAAAAGTCTTTCTCAGCACTGAACCTACAAAGGTGCAAATGGCTTTGGAGAAAGTGTTGCAGTTCACTACTGGATGCAGAAGTATTCCTCCTTTGGGGTTTGATTCTTCTCCCACCATTAACTTCTGCCATGATCCAGCAGTGACACTTCCTACGTCCAACACCTGCTCAATGTCCATAACTTTGCCTACTGCAATCATTAATGTGGACACCTTCTCCTCCAGGATGACCTATGGGATTGGCAACAGTCTAGGCTGCTTAGGACATGTTTGACCCTTTTCCTTGAACACCGTTCAGTTGCCATCTGCATGTTACCTTGTTTCAAGTTCACACCAGGTAGTATAGGAGCTGCATACACACATGCCTGACAGCATGTTCACACTTATGCTAGCAAGTTATATTCAATTTCAAATTCAGGTGTACAACATTTGAAGATGTATTACACTAATTTGTCATACTCTCTCTTTCACTCACACCCACACACAGATAACATACATACACATACACAAACCTTGGCTCAATCCAGTTGATCATTTATGTCTCAGTCACCTCAGTCAGGCTCAAGATGCCCAATGTCCTCTTAACTCTCCATACAATACAACTGAATTTTTAAATTTTGTGCTTTTCTGCTTCTTTATTAAGAGATGAAAACATCATCAATCATTTCTACAAAGGGCTGTGCTTTTGATATTAGATTTTAAATGTAAACAATGCATGATAATTGGTGCCAGTCATTTCTCATCTCTGTGCCCTGAAAGAATGTAGTTATGATTTCAGATGAGGGCATAAGTTTTTCAGATGTCTGTTGACTAATTAATATTAATGCTTGTATGTTAATTACTTAATTTAAAAAAATAAATGAATTTACTTGATGCGTCAGCCTGTTGGGCCAATTGAACTTGTCAATTGTGGATTCTCACTCTGTAGTGTTGGTGCCAGTACCAGTACCGTGTGTTGTTGTTGGGATCTCTTAGCTTCGAGTTCTGAACACTGGGCACTAATCGTCATGTGACTGCACAATGCACGGAGAGGAAGCTGAGCATTCACCCGGCGCCTATTTGGGTTATGAAATTTATAAATTCTGCAATGGTTATTTTGCAATCCATCGTAATAATATTTGACCAAAACGCCAGAAGAATTTTGGCAGCAAACGTGACTCGTATTTGGTCCGTGTGGTCACCGGCCTACAGGGCTGTAACATAACGCGACCTAAATACGAAATGACACGACCCAAAATACGAGACGGCACGACCCACTACGAGATGGCATGACCCGAAAACGAATACGGGCACGTATCGAATTATGGCAATGTTCCATAGCTATTATTCTATTCCAATTTTAACAATGAAAATTATAGCTTTCCTCCTACTATTTACTGTACATTTACCGAATAAATTAAATCGATGCACTGGCAGAGAGCAACAGGAGCGCTTGATGTGGACGGAGTGCCTGATGGTCCAGAAGCGCGAATTCTTGGACCTTCTTGAGTTGACGATCAGGTCGAGACGGAGTAGCCCGTATATACCAGTACACAGATTGCAAATGAAGAGGTTAACTCCTGATTCAGAAACATCGATATGTACGGCGTGATTCTAACATTGAGAACGAAGCTGAAGATATGGCTCCTAGAAGACCTTTTCAAGGAGATGAACGATAAGGCTGGGCAAAGCAATGGAAGTTATTTTCCTTTTCCTTCAAACAGCTTCGCTCTGTGTACTTGCTGGTAAACAGTCCTCGCATCCCATGGTATAATTTTAAAATTAATATTAATAATTATTGTTTAAAAATGGCAATTTCAATGTTTTTTCCTCAGAATATTTGTGCTGTATACCCTTAAACACATGGGAATTTAAACACCAAGTCTATCTGGTGGTAGTTGCTCCACTGCTATGCATTGTCTGTGACAATCCAATGGCCTCACAACTCTGCAATCTTCTGGTGAGTGCTACTGCTATAATGTTCTGCCGGCTCTGTTATGATGTGTAGACCAGCTTTTTGAAATTATAAGACTTCTCTTACTGTGTGCATGCGTGTACTTGTGATTACATCTTTGTGTGTGGTGGTGGTGGTGGTGGTGTGGTGTGTGCCTTACAAAGCTCCTGGATCACCTCCATGATGGCAGTGATGCAGTACGATGAGCTCCCTCAGGATGTGGCAGGGGCTGAAGCCATGCTAGCCAACCACACTGAGCAAAAGTCAGAGATTGATGCTCGGGAGGACAATTTTGCTACCTTCAAGGCTCTTGGGGAGAAAACTCACAGCAAAATGGGCACTATGCCAGTCAGGAAGTGAGCCAATTGTGTGTGTGTGTGTGTGTGTGTGTGTGTGTGTGTGTGTGCAAGGTGTGTGTGTGTTTTGTGTGAGTGTACATGTATGTGTGTGTGTACATGTGTGTGTGCATGTGCCTTTGTTTTTTTAATGTACATGTACGAGGGAATTAGGATTACTTAGGAACATGTGTGATGGTGGTGTGTGATGGTGGTGTGTGAGGGGGTGTGATGGTGGTGTGTGATGGTGTGTGATGGTGGGTGTGTGATGGTGTGATGGTGGTGTGTGATGGTGGGTGTGTGATGGGTGTGTGATGGTGGTGTGTGATGGTGTGGATGGTGGTGTGTGATGGTGTGATGGTGGTGTGTGATGGTGGTGTGTGATGGTGGTGTGTGATGGTGATGTGTGATGGTGGTGTGTGATGGTGGTGTGTGATGGTGGTGTGATGGTGGGGTGTGGTGTGTGATGGGTGGTGTGTGATGGTGGTGTGTGATGGGTGTGTGATGGTGTGATGGTGTGATGGTGGTGTGTGATGGTGGTGTGTGTGATGGGTGATGGGGTGTGTGATGGTGTGATGGGGTGTGTGATGGGTGATGGGGATGGTGTGTATCCACATGCATTGGTGAGGGCTGTGTGTGGATGTGTGATAGTTGCAGTGCACACTAATAAAGAATAACGAGTATTCATGATAGAGCTGATGTTTTGGTGTCATGGTAACAGATCATGGAGAAGATGAAGCACATTGAGGAGGGCTACGAGCAGCTGCTGGACACGTGGGAGAGGAGGCAAGAGGACTACCAGAAAGTCCTCAACTATCTCATCTTCGTGAGAGATGCAGAGCAGGCTGAGATGTGGATAGCCAGTCAGGAGGCTTTTATTGGAAATGAAGATGTTGGAGTGAGTGGGCTATATGCTTAAAGTATCTAAGTTATTTTTACATGAGAAGTTATACTGGTACACATTCTTACATGGGTATGTACTTGTGCACATTTATGTGCAGCTCATTAACTCTTTCATGGGAAACAGTGCAATATTGCTCCACAAAAGCCTCTTTTTATCTAACCATTATAATGTTTTTGGAGTCAACAGCGCATTGTACAGAGGAAAGTCACCGCAATAATTGCCTCGAAAAGATGCTAATTTAAAGTTCTTCATGATCACAGCTTCAGTTAACTGAAGTTTTAATTAGTATAAATTAAATTAGCGTGTTGGCAATTGTGGTTTCAGGAAAACGTTCCTTGTAAACAACTTCTGCGAATTTGACGTGCGAATAATATTTCCTCTGAGCAATATGTTATGGACTCCAAAAACATTAATAGTTCGATAAAAAGTGGCTTCATTATGGCAGCTGAGGCACAATATTACACTGTTGCCCACGAATGAGTTAAGTAATATAGCATGTGTGTATTATTCTAGTTATGACGTGTGTGGTTGGTATTGCAATTCAGCCGAGTGTATAGTGACATTCAGGTAAACTAGTTTCTATGGCTTCAAAATTTAGACATTGACACTGTTTATTAATGCACACAAATCATGATCAGTTATTTGATAGAGCTATTTTATAAGCATCTGGCCTAAGAAGATCCTGATGCATGGGCCACGCCTCCACACATAGGTGTGCAGTATGTAGATCCTGATGCATGGGCCACGCCTCCACACATAGGTGTGCAGTATGTAGCTACTGCAATGCTGATTGCATGCACTCTACACTCATGTACTGGGGTGGGGGGGGGAGGAGGGCTACACACATATTTGTAAGTTAGTGATGCCTGGATATGGCTGATGGGCCAAGGTATTGTTTATAAGTAAGTGTTAAATGGAACAGATTGCTTATGCATGCTACATGACAAACCACCAACGTACTTCAGGAGTCACTGGATGCAGTGGAAGACCTCCTCAAGAAGCAGGAGGACTTTGAGAAGACCTTGGCTGCACAGGAAGAGAAGTTCGCTCTGCTGCACAGAGAAACACTGGTGGAGAAGATGGAGCGAATGGAGAAAGAGAGATTGGAGAGAGAGAAGGAAGAGAGAAAGAGGGCAGAGGAAGAGGAAAGAATGAGGAAGGAGTCGGAGAAGAAGAGGATTCTGGAAGAGGTGTGGGCCATGGGGATTGTGTACTGTAAAAAATAATGTATCATTGTGTGCTTCAGGAAAAAAGGCGGCTTTTATTAGACCAAGAAAGACTGAGGAAGATTGAAGAAGAGAAAAAGAAGGCAGAGGAGGCCAGATTGAAGAATGAGGTTAGCTGAAGCCACTGCTGATATGATACTACTTTGCAATGGATCTTTATATATATATGTACATAATATGCCTTAATTGATTTAATATGTCGTGCCTGTGCTAATTCAAGGTACGTATTCACAGGAGGCAGAGCGCTTGGAGATGCAGCGCCAAGCCATGGCCGCTCTGCGAGAGCGGGAGCAACTAGCCAAGCTGGAGCAGGAGAGGAGGGCAAGGGAGGAGGAGGAGGAGAGGCGAATGAAGGAGGAGGAGCAGAAGGTGCAGTGTATTTGGGAGGGTCTAGGTTGATGGGTACAGCATGTGTGCTTCTGGGTCTGCAAGTTGGTTGTTGCTGCCCTGGTCCAGAGTGGTTACGTTGGGGTGGCCTTCCTTTCTTGTTGCATCTCTGCAGGAAAAGATGGCTGTTGAGAATGAGGAAAGAATGGCTAAACTGAAAGGTGCTACCAGTCCTCTACATGTGCCTAGCAGTGCTGGGGTATGTGTGTGCTCTGTTGTGTGTTTCTGCGTGCTGGCTTGCGTGTACAGTCCATGCATATGGTACAGCGTAGGTAGGTGTGCACTGGTGGGCGTATGTTGTGTCGTTCCCCATGCTCATGATGTGTGTGCGTTGGACGTATATGTTTGGATATTTGGACTGGGGTGTAAGACAGTGTTGGTGTGTCCATTGTTCCTTTTTGCCTAGATGGTACATTGTATGGCCCTGAAACCGAAAACTTGTTATACATGCACTAGTTGTAGCTAGCCAGGGGTGACAAAGATGCAAAGGTGCCTTCCAGTGAGATGTTTGTGTTTTAGGCGGAATCAGCAGACACCTTGCAGCCGGGAAAGATTGACAAAGAAGGAATACTACATCGCAAAAAACAATCTTGACGAAGGAGGAAGGAAGGTGAGCACACCTCAGACACTGCACCATCATGGTACTCTTCCCTGTTGCCTGTTTCAGTCTGCCAATAGGTCATGGAAACAGTACTATGCTGTGTTGTCCGACACACAGCTTCATTTCTATAAGGACAAGAAGGATGTGCAGCAGGTAAAGGGTGTGTGTGACTAGACCCTCTTCCGTGGGTCATGGTTGTCTCTCGTTGCTCTTGCAGAGCCCAGCAGTTCTACCTGCCTGCCCACCCATCAATGTGATGGAAGGTGTTTGTGAGCTGGCTAGGGACTACCACAAGAGGAAGTACACCTTCAGGCTGAGGTAAGTTGCCTGCATGGGTGGGGCCAGTCTTGTGTGGTCGTGGTCACAGAATACCGAGGCTGTTGCACTTGTTGTGCCTAATCATAGTACTACCCTCCTCCCCTCCCCACTCCTCTCCATTTTCTCATCATGTGCCAGGCTTCCCAGTGGGGCTGAGTACATGTTTTCTGGCAGAGATGGTACGGATGCGTCTCAGTGGGTCACAGCCATCAAGTGTGCCATCCAAGATGGTAGGTCGTTTGCACTACTGTGCTCTGTGCTTCGAGGCTGTGTTCTGAGTTTTGGGGGCATTAATTTCAATTTCACAATTTGATTGGGTGTCCATGGCCATTCGATGTGATGGGAGAAATAAAATTATTCCTCTGAGAAACCAGTGGACCCTGTGTGTTTATCTAGAGTACCTTTTCCCAGCTCGAGAACCACAGCCAGAGTTAGCCCCTCCTCCACCTCCTTCCTCTGGTGTTCCTGATGATGAGGTAAGGCCAACAAACTTTATGTAGACATGTGTGCATTGTACATAAGGATGTTCATTGCACCAGTAATTTAGTGACTTCATTTGCAAAGCAAATAAATAGCCTTCTCAAATTAAGTTGCAATAATCATATCATTTAAAAATTAGTTACTTGAGTATAATACTAATTATTATGTGTAGTGGTGGTTAGCTAATTTGGAATGCCTGAAAATTGAGCTCATACTAAAATTATATTGATTTGAGTTTTTAAAACTCTTTGAACGCTGAGTGTGTATATGTATGCATGCACACACAACCGTTACACCATTCATGCATGAGTTAGATATTGCGTGCAAAAATGTGTTGATCAGTTGCAGCTCAATGATGCATGCATATGCTTGCTGCACTTGTAACCTTATAAGTCCATGTACAAAGTAATTATGTTTCCTCTCACACTGGCTAAAGAACCCCATTATTCAGATGATTTCACTTCACTCCACTAATGCATCACTTCAATACTCCAAGAACAAGAATGCGTAGCCCAGATCAGTGTAGTAATATCATGCCTGTTCACTCCCCCCTTTTGCAAGTTCGCATTATGGGTTGTTGCAACAAAAGGCCAGCAGGTTATAATGGACACACAAAATGTGCTTGCAAACTGGGACCACATATGTTCAAACATTTGTATGACTATGGGGTTACATGCATGTCAGTATCGCACTTGCATGCATATTCAAAGTGATTTTGATCAATACAATATAACACATAGCACTGCATGAATCGTGAGGCAGTTTTGTGAGCATGCATGTATATATTCACTTGGTGTTCAAAGAGTTAATTTACAGCTAAGCTCAATTACTGTTTGGAATAATATGCTTCTCAGATTAAGTGATGGTATAATTAATTTTTTAGGAGTGTGAAGCAAATTTGATTTTACTTCATTGTTATCAACACCCTCATTTATCTATTTCACTTAAAATTCTGGGCAGGATTTTGGCTTTATATCAATTGCTATCCCACGCATACTACAGGGAAAGAAGAAAAGCAGATTTAAGATGTTTGCAACCACCAAGAAGTAACAAACTGCATCTGCCGATTGCGCGTGACTACTGGATTACAAGCAACTAATAATAGAACTACTAGAAATGGATATGTATAGCCAGCCAGAATGTAGTCTTAGTGCTGCAATGTTTGTGTGGCAAAGTATTCATGATATGTACACATATACAGCATATCCAGAAATGAGCGGTCAAAATTAATTCGCGGTTTGCGAATCACCGAATACTCCCGTATAACTTCCCATAGACATGTATGGGGTACTTTAATACCAAGCACACCAGATTTTTCTCAACATTTGCCAAAGGGGATTGTTAGTACACTACATTTGCCATGATTTTTAGTGGGGTCGCCGTATTTTTCCTATTTAAGGCGTCGCTTCCCTAGGATTGTCATAACATTGTCCTCAACGTACACGTAGTCAATGGGTGCGTTTTCTCATTACAAATTCTATGACCATTTGTGTCTATACCTTTACGATTCGCCAATTTGCCAAAGGAAAAACATGTAGCTAGTACATCGAAGAACTATAATATATATTGAAAATTGGGTCTTTGTATTAAAAAATCGGCTTCCATAATTGAAAGAAGTATCCTATATCGAATCGGATTGTTGTCTCCGTCTCGTGCCCTCAAAATCGACTCACGCGCGGGACAAGGCAAATGAGTATCTCCCTAGCTGTACCAGTTTATACAGTATGAAATCGGGCCTGAAATCGATTCTGCACGCCTCCTAACGCTACGTAACAAGGTTTGTTGCTACCAGTTGAGTAGCCTACATATAAATGTACGTTATCGTACCCATACGTTCCGGATCTTTTGTAAACATCGCCGGGCCCATTTCATAATTGTATTGCTGTTAGGCTGTTACGTTGGTAGTTTATCTAAGTAAGTGAAGTACAACTACTAGTATAGGTGTGGCCGGAGCTACTATTGGCCCCAATAGTAATACGGCTACATGCATGTGTTTTAATTGAAAATGCGCACCGATTTATCGAGTATCAAAGAAGCTGATAGCAGCGTCAACGGCGTGGTAGCGTATTTTATTCTGCTGTCTGGCGCTGCGTTGCAACATCCACCACCAGCAAAACGCCGTTGCAATCTTTCAGGTGAAATAAATATAAAATGCATGTGCAAGGCAATGACTTACGTAGGCCTAGGCATTGCACATCTCTCAACTTGGTAATTGCAATAATGTCAGTCATTTCTTACCCTGCACTGCATGCTTTGTGTTTTATTGTAATATTTAGCTACCTTGCGTACTTACATGTATATTCAGTTACCGCTGTGAAGGCACCGTAGCTAGTGTACTCATGTGAAGGCACCATAGTTATACGGTGTGACTATTTACAAATGGTTTATTGTGTCAGTGTGGTATGTAGCAGGCTTTGTCAATGTAATGTATGCACATGTGCATATGGACATATGTATAAAGTTGGCAACGGACTCAAACGTGAATGTTGTGCATGTGTTGTCGACTGCATCACAGTGAAACTTATTAGTGAACAATTTGAAATAAATCACAAGATGAGCGCCAATGTATGGGCGATTACTCGATATGACACAACACGCAAGCACTAAAACGCATCACACAGATCAAACAAACTCTCAGACATTCTCTGCAACCATTCTCTGCTACATGTACCAATGTAAAGGTCTTGTTGATAACAATGAATACAATAGTTCAAGGGATGGTATACAAATAGTGCATGCTCATACAAGTATGCATATCTGTGTATGTGTAAACAATTAATTTTTTGTATGTTTGTATTGTATGTGTATGTGTGTTACATATGGACAACATTTCAACAGCCCTTTGCTGCGGCAGAACACACATGGCTGAGTTATCTTGAGCCTGAATACCACAAATGCAACAGTGGAAGCCAGAACAGAGTAAGGCTGTTTGTGTATGTGTGTGTGCGTTACCAGTGTGGTAAGGGAGTGGCTCAAACATGGCACTGATCTTGGTGAACACACACAAACACACACACACACACACCACACACACATGATGTGATATTGTGGTCAATTAGTTATGGCATGTGCAAATGGGAGGGGCTGTGTTTGTGTGTGTTGCCTGTATTGTGACAAATACACATGCATGTACACACATGAGGCTTCTGTAACTTCTACTGTAGACAACTAAAACATATCTAGCAAATTAACCCTCCTTTCCCCCCTGATCTTGGTGATAGACACACACACACACGCACACGCACACACACACACACACGCACACGCACACACACACACACATACACACACACATACACACACACACACACACAAGCGGGTCGATGTTACAGGGGGTCACATGATATACTCTGCTGTGTAGTGTTGTTGCTGATGTGCTGATATCTTTGAGCAACCAAGTCCCCGATCCTTGACTACGCGCCATACGCGAAACACATGTGTACGAAGCTTCTAAAATCATTAAAACATCCATAGAAAAGCAGGCCTTCATTCCATATTAGTGATTTGGTGCTTATTGTGTATTGTAGTGCTATTGTGCAGTGCCTCTAATACGGTGCTGTGCCTGTGACATAGTGCTATGGTGCAGTGCTTGTGAAATAGTCATGGTGCAGTGACTATGAAGTGGTGCTAAGGTCAGTGGTGTACAGTTGTAGGAAGCATGGGGCCCTTTGCCAAATTCTTATTTTTGTCAAAGTGGCCCCCCCCCCCCACCTTTTAATATCATCCTATGTGCTTGATGGTGCTGTATAGCCATGGTGCTGTGCTTGTGAAGTACATGTAGCTATGGGTCTGTGCTTTTGAAGAAAGTTTGGTGTAGTTGAATGTGAACACTAAGCTTACATGTACATGTATTACCATTCAGCTGCTAGGCTTATGTAAACTTTCCAGTGGCCCAGTCCTGCCATACACAAGTAGCAATAATATTCACTGCCACCATATGCAAGGCTTCAAAGCTTAGAAGTATCAAGGGCATTGGAAAGTTTTCTATTGCTTTGCACTTTTCAACACACACATGCACACGCATGCACACACACATACACACATATGCACACACACATACACACATATGCACACATGCACACGTGTATACATACATACACACATGCACACACAATCAGTATGTACCGGTACAGAAATGGTGTGGGAACAAGTGTACGAAAAGGAAAGGTAAAAATTTATTAATGTAACATGAAATTTTTATAGTAATAAAATTATAACCTTACAAGCCTGATTTTGCTGGATGCTGTCCCATAGGTACATGTAATATTCATTTGTGCAGCTCAGAGGTCAACAACAAAAGGGCATTGTTTGCTATGTAAACTGAGGTTATCCTATTGAGCTAGACATGTACATGTACCAAGTTCTAAGAAGCAAACACTATTGACGTACATGTAGTACCTACATGTGCATGTATGTGGCATGGGCCTTTTGTGCCTGATGCCATAAACTTTACAATCAAGTACATGTACATGATGGGAGGGGGGTGGAGTGTGCTTTGGGCCTCATGCAAAACCTTTGGTTAGTGGTAGAGGCATTTACGTCTGATGCATAAAGTCCTGGTACTTTTTTCTAGGGTTCAATATCAAGAGTTGTGTTAAAAGTCTGTTTGGAACTGTTTCTATGGAGATGAGGCGAAATATTACTCGAGGACACTCCTGTATCTGGTTTTGTACTGGGGAGAGCAGCACCAGGATCCCAATGCTGAGACTGACCATCCGGAGTGTTCAACACCTCCAGGGATATCCACCTTAGGCTCAACAAATTTACTTAAATACCCCTACGTTCCACTGTACTCAGCTGGCATGCACTTCTTCATCAAGCAAACCAGATGGGCAGGTGTGTTGAGTGTACCAAAGGCAGGCAGTTCTAGCAATGGAGGCCTACAAATAATGCTGCCACTGTTCCACTCACCCCTCTTCCACTTCAAAGTTGGGACGCCACTCGCATCTAAGAACTTCCGCTCCACCTTCCTATCCCTGGTATGGTGGAGCAATGTGGCTACAATCCAGCCAAATACAACACTCGCATTGGTGCAGCCACTTACAGTAACTGCTGACACCATTCAGAAGTACATATGGTGCAGCCACACTCATTGTTAGTAATAGCAATAGCAGAAGAGGACAAATTGTGTATGTTTAAATGCACATTACATGTTTGCACTAACCACACACTGTGCAGATACAGGGGAGGGGTTTGGGCCTGTGCCAGCAAGCATTGGCATAACATAGAAGGGGGGGGGGGGGGGGGGGGGGGGGGGGGGGTGTGTATAGTATGCTTTTAACCTGATGCAGAGGCTTTGGCCTAGTGATAGACTGATCAGCGCTACAGAGTTTACACAAAACTTTTCTTTAAAAGAAAAAAAAATGAAAGCATTGGGATAGTGCTATTCCATTGAAGCCCCACGAAGGTGATTTGCATTAAAATTAAAGCGTTTTACGTGTAGTTACTGACTCTGGCCTGGCCATACACATGTATGCAGACAAAGATTCAAAATACGGCACGTGCAGATTTGATGTTAATCGATCTAGGTAGGGCTGAAATGCCTACGTAGGTCGCAACTGTACTGAAAAGTGCCATTTGCAAATATCTATGTTTTGTATCAGTGCACGTGCCTATTAGCCTTCGCGCTTCATTCATCGAGCTGCAAGCAGGCTAAATGAACACGATAAGGAACACACTATATAGGTCAAAAGTGTCCATGACGATCGATCGACATCATAGTGTCCCTCTTGGCAGTCGAGACCTACGGTACTAGTCTGGGACTATCGTACTTTTGTATCAGGCCAGAAGCTGGCAGTAACCATATCGGGCTCTCCCTCGCTCTTTCGTATCGAAACGCTCGGCCTCCCCCCCCCCCCCCCCCCCCTCACATTGTCCGGTTATTAACAGCCTATTAGTATTATAGTTAAGTTCTATCTTCAGCTAAATTAACTTACTGTGCATATATTTATTCACCATTTTGTTCAATGAAGTCAATATTAGTTGAAGGATGACGCAAGGCATTACGCAATGACATATTTTGATGAATAAATTATGCGCGGTATAAATTAATTTTTTGTCTTGATTTTAGTTCAAGAATGGTTAATGGAATAATTTTTTTAAGTACATATGTCATGATCAGACCGATTTATAGGACAATTTACAAGTGTTTAAAATTCAATTTGAAATAAAAAGCAAGATGACCGCCTATGTATGGGCCATTTCTGGATATGGTAGCAATTGTTTGCACCTCAGAACCAAACAAAGCGTTATTGGGATTCCAGAATAAAGTGGAGAAGTGGCCTGGGCTTTGAGGATGGGGCCTCTCTTTACTCAATCATGCATTGAAGTAGTCTGAACCATTTATCGTACTGATTCTGATAAATTATATTTATTTATTTGTATAAACTTTATTGCTGGACTAGTACGTTTCATTTCATTATAACTTTACCAGAGATAAAATACATTACATACGCATATACATAATTTCATACATACTTGTATATAAGCACCGTAACATCTATTTTGGCCTTAGACCCCTGGCCACAGACCTGGTTAAGGGTCAGGTATTGCTGGAAAAAAAAAAAAGGGATAAAAAAGCGTTATTTCGCAATCGGTACAACAGTTCCATTGATTTGCCTGCCTGTTCAAGAGGGAAAATATAAATAAAAAAAGTAGATGTACTGATCTGAGAGTAGTCTGAATTGAGTTACGTCACCGGGTAAATCGTGACACCTTGCAGATTGGACTCCAGTAGCTGGCCGTGGGCCTGATTTCAACCTACGGGGCAATGCGCAGGTGCATCCTCTAACGCGTGTTAGAGTCTTCTGCAATTGTACATTCCCCAGGCCTATTTCTGGTGACCCACCCCCACTAATGGGGCACTCAGCTAGAGTGGTTAAATGACCTTTGTCTCAGACCTTCCCAAGGGCTTCGATTTGAATGGGGAAATTCCCCGTTTGTTGCCCCTAGTGCAAGCTTCAAACCAGTACATCGTAATAAGCCAGTGGTGTTCGTCGTTTATATACATCTGCCTATGAAATACGATGTGATTGTGGGTTTGGATCGAGCGTAAATTAGTTCATCCGGATATAATTATAACGGGGCCTCCTGTCGCAGTTGCAGTAGGCCAATCGAGTCGCACCATCATTTGATATTTATCTCGCATGAGATGTGCACCACCATCCACCACCCCAAAGTAATAATGCTAACATTAGTTAGATATATTGATGAATGTGCAATCAGTAATGGAAACTGGTATCGTAGCCATCATCACTGCATGACTCTCATGTGCCCCATGTCCCCTAGTACATACACATCACTCTCATGTCCACGATTAATTAGCTCATGACGTAAAAGCATGACTTTACAGCATTACGTAATGACCGCAACTGGAAGTACTAATCGGCTAGAAACTTTCATATAGGATGATTTGACCAGAGATAATATATAGAGGGATTGGAAACGGAGCCAATCAACACTAATCAACACGGACAATGCTACCAGTGACTTTTAAGGCTTCAGGTGCAGCTACTATTCTATAGCAGCAGAGATGATAACTATGCTACATGGTTCGAATCCACTCTCAGTACATTTTTTCCCCCTTCTTTTTATTGACAACTGACAACGTCACAGCATTTCGGGGAACAGATACGATCATCGATGGCCGTGCTATCTTTCGCTCTTCATTCTTACGATGGCGCTCCATGCGAAATTTTCTTCCTCCCATCTCTGTAAAAATATTTATAGACACACTTATATGCAGACATCGCATAAATGTACATCCACGCCACACAGGAAACAGTTTTCTACATATTGAAGCATTTCAGGACATTTTTAGATTTGAAACAAAGGCTAGGCTACCCCACAAACCCGAGGTATCCACGTATCGATACATCCCATTCTAGAAGCGCTTTTGCGACAAAACCTAGCCTACGCCACAATACATTCAGTTACTAACCTTTTAAGCTGCTTTACGAATCGCACGCACCAATAGTTGAAAAGCGGCTACCCCACAAAAATGTGGACTCCAATAAAAGCACTTTAAAGCATCATAAGTGACATAATATTGCCAAAAAAGCGGTTTTTTTTCGCTTAAAACAATACCCCGCTATCAATCCCACTTTACTTAACATAAACCTACCTGATCCTGGTCACTATACTTGAGTACCAAGCAAAAAAGCTTCTTTTTCTCCCCCTTCGTCCGCCCCTTATAACACCTTAAAGGTGCGATTAGCGCCAGATAGCATTGCCCGCTGAGGCTCTCGTAGAAATGTATAGCTCACGTGACTCGTTTCCAATCCCTCTATATATTATCTCTGATTTGACCCCTACTATAAAGTCATTAAAAACACGTGGCTCACTTCTAACTATATTCCCGACGATCGGATCATTTAGCTTGTTGTTTAAATCGAACGAGAAGACAGTTTCGTTGTTTTATGTGGCAAAACCGCGCGGTTGTAGAGAACTGGCCGTCCTCGTACCCTCCTCTTCCTCCTCCTCCTTGACAATGCATAACTTGGAACTAGAACACTTTTAAATAATGAAATTGCACCAATAGCTTCAGAATTGGTCGGCATTTTCGCTTTTGTGATTAAATAATCTCGAGCTATGTATTGATAGTTGGACTACAAAATAAGATTTGGGTAGTAAAAAACGCTACTCGTGTCTGACAGGACTCCTGGCACAAGATTAGTATAGAATTTTTGTCCTTACCAAACTACAAGGAGCTAGTAGTAACTAGTAAGTAATGTAATCTAATTTAACGTATGCGGTCTACGACGGCGGCCTAGCCTCTGAACAAAGTGATACCAAACGAAGAGCAGAACCTGAAAAGAAACGAACCGCTTGAACGCGAGAAGGATAAAGCAGAGCCTGAAAAGAAATGGATCGCTGAACGTGAAAAGTATCAAGCTGTCGAGCGAACCAGAAAAGAAATGGACCGCTGAACGTAAAACTTATCAAGAAACTGGTTGCTAAACGGCAACGGTATTGGAAGAGTTCTGAACCTGGTTGCTTGGCGAAGAGAGTGCGATACGGGGAGGAAATATACACTGGAATACCATCGAAAGAGTACTACCGATAAAGTCACTCAAAGGTATGTCGTACATGCACGTACATGTACCGGTAGCTACATGTACCTACTGTTACCATTGATATTATGCTCTTATTACGCGATGTGTGACTAGGCCTTAGGGGGTATCGATAGATATTAATTGTCTGATAATCGCATTTTAGAATTATCGATTAATAATCGACAAAAATAAATATCGGTTTTGGTACCGTTGAGAGAAAGTCTCTCCATGGTACACGTGCCAACTTTGAGAATACTCTCTCACTTGGAGCTGAGCTAGCTGGCAGGTATTGCCAAAATCTCCATTGCCACCTGGCTCAGGAGGGGGAGCTTAGAAGCATGCACCTTCCACCACTGCAATGGGTTCAGTTAACCAGTCTTCTCGTTTTGCGTATTATTTATTTGACCGATTCAAAACACTAGCTATGATGTGTGTGCGTGCGTGCGTGATTATATACTTGTGAGGTTGAAATTCGGTCGATGTTAATTTATCGGTGTGCGATAATTTATGACGGTGGGCGGTTTTGGTATATAGCCGTAAGCGGACTGCATCCCCCCCCCCCCCCCCCCCTCCCCGTTCAAACAGCTTCGCATACATTGCCGCCCCTCTGGTAAAACCGCCCCCCCCCCCCCCCCCCCCCCCCCCCCCCCATAACAAATTCCAGGATCCGGGGCTGTTAGTGGTAGTTTAATGCTATCGATCTAACCTTCCGTTACGTAATGAGTTTCATAGTTTACACGACAGTAAACAGGGTTGCGCTCTATGTACACATTGTGTCATTTAATTTGCAAAAAAAAAGAGTTGAAATTACATTAACACCCAAGCACCAGTTATTGCACTGAGGAATTTGCGAGATAAAATGATGTCAGCGTGCACACACACAGATGGATGATTAAGCTACATGTAATGCTGCTTTTTTGTATTTGTAGGAACCATAATGCCGTACATGCCTGCATTGACATTCAAATGTACGATTATAAGTCACAAGGACTTACTCGGCCCCATTTATACTGGCTGTAACCATGCCCCCTTCATAGTGTGTAACCATGCCCCCTTCATAGTGTGTAACCAGGCTCCCTTCATAGTGTGTAACCATGCCCCCTTCATAGTGTGTAACCATGCCCCCTTCATAGTGTGTAACCATGCCCCCTTCATAGTGTGTAACCATGCCCCCTTCATAGTGTGTAACCATGCCCCCTTCATAGTGTGTAACCATGCCCCCTTCATAGTGTGTAACCATGCCCCCTTCATAGTGTGTAACCATGCCCCCTTCATAGTGTGTAACCATGCCCCCTTCATAGTGTGTAACCATGCCCCTTCATAGTGTGTAACCAGGCCCCCTTCATAGTGTGTAACCATGCCCCCTTCATAGTGTGTAACCATGCCCCCTTCATAGTGTGTAACCATGCCCCCTTCATAGTGTGTAACCATGCCCCCTTCATAGTGTGTAACCATGCCCCCTTCATAGTGTGTAACCATGCCCCCTTCATAGTGTGTAACCAGGCCCCCTTCATAGTGTGTAACCATGCCCCCTTCATAGTGTGTAACCATGCCCCCTTCATAGTGTGTAAACATGCCCCCTTCATAGTGTGTAACCATGCCCCCTTCATAGTGTGTAAACATGCCCCCTTCATAGTGTGTAACCATGCCCCCTTCATAAACCATGCCCCCTTCATAGTGTGTAACCACGCCCCCTTCATAGTGACTCATTTCACTGCGTGTAGGCAAAGCCATGAACACGTTGCTGTGCAGGTTTATATCTTTACATGTAATCAGCATAACCATGCACAGCTGTGCTGTGGCTTCTGCTCTGCCGATTGGAGTGCTATAGAAACATCGAGCCCTTACAGTATGAAAAACATTATTCACTTACCTCATAGTTTTACACATATGATTCCAAAGTGAGGCTACTGCAGATGTGGATGACAGACTGTGTACTTTGTGCCACTATAAATTCACATGCAATAAATCTGCTCATTCATTAGAAATCGTGACTCGCACGTGGCTATAGCATCAAAGATGGGTCGACCAGCAGGGATCATAAAGGCGAGAACAGCACTCAGCGTATCAGATAAGAAGAAGGTGCTGGATGAACTAAAGGCAGGTAAACTTACAGTTGATGATGCGGCAGAGTTTCAAATCAGTCGAAGACAAGTTTCTAACATTCGTAAGCATAGTGATGCAGTTTTAAAATGTATTACAAGGCGTGATATACCCATTCACTCCAAACTCACTTCAAATAAAGCTAAGCACCCTAACATAGACATGGTGGTATTTGAGTGGTTTCATTCGATTAGAGTGCTTCGGGGTTGCAGAAAACCACTACCTGTATCAAGAGCCCTTATTAAAGCCCGTGCTCTGTATGTTGCGAAGCAGCAAGGTGTACGTAATTTTCGAGCATCTGATGATTGGTTCTCACGTTCGTTCGTTCACCAAAGATCCTGTTGCTCTTATACTTGATGGTTTTTTGGGATACAATGAACATTGTATAGACCCTCTAAGACAAATCAGGTGTTCAAGCTTCCTCCTATCATTACATTTGTGTTTCAGCCAACGGACCAGGGGATTATTGCTGCACTCATATTGGGCTATAGGAATAAACTTTTGTCTAGGTTGGTTGAAGTAGCTGACAACTATGGTGATCTGCAGGCCATGGCCAAGCATCCCTCAAGGTAGTGCTCGCCTTCAATATGGATGTCCCCCTCATGCATAACATTGTTAAAACAATCCTGGGGTAGTATCTCTCCTTCATGTATTGCAGCATGCTTTGTCCATTCCTGTTGCCTCCCTGCTCTTGACAACACTGAGATAACTGCCAAAGCACAGAAAGTGAGTGACAATGCTCATCATAACATGCTCCTCCAATGGCTTCAATTAGAAGATGTAGGAATGATAGATGAGAATGATGAGGGTGAGGTGTGTAATGATATTTCTGAGAATCCAATGGATAAAGCACAAGTACTCAGTGAAGTATTACCCTTGTTGGAAAAGTTGTATGCATATGGTGCCAGACTAAGTGACTGTCATATACTGGATGCAGCTCGACAACTCTGTTTACATATGAAGGATTCCACTTCCAAAATGTCCTAGCTTCCTAAAATATTCCATGCAGACTCGTGTGTGTGTGTGTGTGTGTGTGTGTGTGTGTGTGTGTGTGTGTGTGTGTGTGTGTGTTATGTGTACACATTGACATTTTATCTCGCAAACTCGTCTGTGCAAGAACTGGTGCTTGTGCGTTATTTTCTTAACATAATCTTTTTTCATGCAAATTAAATGGGTTTACACCCACAATATGTTTACTGTCGTGTAAACTATGACACTCATTACATAATGGAAGGTTAGATCGATAGGGTTTTGCTGAGTACACCAACAGTTATCATAACATCTGGGTGAATCGCATTAAAACTACCACTAATGTGCTTATTTGCGCAGGTGATAGCTTAGTGGGAGCCGCGACTGTACATAAGGTGGCTTTTTATCTTGCGTTTGCTTGTTATTGCCATAACCAATGTTCTATTATAGTGGGCCCCGGCCCATCTTGTGTATCGGCATAGGAGTTTAAGAATTCATGCATATGCAGATACATGATTTTGTGGCTATACACTTGGTGGTCATAACTGCTGACAATTTGAATGCATGTAGAGCTATTAAGGAACAATCTACTTTCCTTGTTTAATGCGCACAGACTATGCACGCTGGAGAAATAATTTTAATACTGCTGGATAGAAAATGTAATGGAGGTTACAGATATACTAACCATAAGAAATGTTTCATGAACCCTGGTACCGATAACTCACTTGTCAGAAAGTATACCTCAATGTATGGCAATGGTACCGAATAAGGAACAACCACATCAAAGTGTGAACATGAATAACTTCTAATTGGTATAATGTTTCAAAGGGTCTGGAAGAATTCTGTGGTAACGGTAAACACATTGGACACGCAGATATGTGTCTCTCGGCGTTAATAGGTTAATGTGTGCAAGGTTCTGTTTGCAGATAAGCATTATAATAAGATTCATTGATTTGTGTACACCATTGCTGCCTACAGTGGGATGGCCTTATGATTGTAAACATGTAGGCATTGATTAAAAATTGTAATGACTTTAGTGTTCCTTAATGGCGGTGCGTTTCACATTCGGTTCCTTCATCTCCTTTACTTCTGTAGCTTTTCCCATGTGAACCAGGATAGCATGCTAAGGGAGTATAAAGATGGTCTCAGAGAGCCTATTCTTTGGAATAGTATGTTATGAGGATGCCTTTTGCAAGACTCACTCATTGTTTGCAGCTGTTATTGATGTTAGTCAATAGTGCAGTTGCATTGCTATAATAAAGCACTGAGCATGCATAGAAAGGTAGGAGGTGAATTTCTACATGATGTCAATGCTATTAATACAAAGGTAGCCAGGGTAAGGTATCATACTGAGGATACGTTAATGTATATTGCATATTAGCATGTATTTACTTTACTGTTTCAGAGCTCCAACCATAGCATCCTTCTATTAGGATGATCCAAGAATGAGGAGATTGCAAACTTATCAGAGGACGAGGACGGGAAAGAGGATGTGGCCAAGGCGACGGAGGAACGAGACAGTGTTGCCTATTATACTGAGACTATAAACAGTAATGCTTGTGGTATATGCTTGTTTAAGGTCTGGGAACGAGACTTTTGCACAGCTTCCATGATACAGTATGTCCTTTGCGTGACAATCGTATGAATGCGTGAAACAAGTAACTAAAAACATTCTCTAAGAAAGTTGGTGGTATATAGGCTATAGTGGTGTAAACAGCAAGGAAACAATGGTCTAACAATAAGGGAAAATGTAATAGTCCTATATTTAGCCCTTTTGTAGGATATTATGCTATTCGTGTGCTAAATATAGGACTAATTTCTTGATATGCGGCAAAACTACAAGTGCTTTATTATACAGGTTTCATTTGAGTCAATTGCCAAACCACTGCAGAGGTTGACTGAAAGAAGGTGACACAATACATGGCAATAAATCAGTTAAACTAAAAACCCATAAAAATACAGAGTATGTATAAAGGGATCAATAACATGCATATCGACCAGGTGCAATTTCGTCACGAGGAGAGGGAGGAGGTAAACACAATGTGGGCGAGTTCGTGCCATGCGTCCAGTGGTACGTCGTCCTCCACTGCTGAATGATGGCATTGGCACACTCAGCGCGGTCTGCAGGGACAACTCTGTCCAGGCCTTCGGTCATATGATGTATCATTTGCGGGGTGAAGTTAAAGTCCCTTGGGTATGGCCGATGATTCTTATTGTCCCCATGTACTTCCGTGTGGATCGCTATTTGTCCTCTGAACAGAACCTCGCTTCGAATGATGACTGACATTTGACTGGCCCACCACGTCTGCTGGTCAAACGTGGGGTCGTAAGGGAGAATATGGCGGATTGCTTTGTAGTGGAAGGCATCGAAGATGGCATCAAACCACACAGTTCCGATGGAACTATTCCCCTCACCAGAGCAATGATGGTCCACGTGAAAACTGCGAACCTTTTGAGCCATTTCGGGATCGACACAGCTTATTGCTGGTTGAAAGGTACGCAAAAAACTCTCGTATTTTCTCCAAGGGTTTGCATGATTCGTATCTTCGAGATAAATGTCGTCGTCCATAAACACGTAGTAGAGATAAGTCTTGCTTCTGTTCATCGCGGCTTCGAAAAGAAGGTTCCTTCCCGTGGTCCAAGTGGTACTTTTGTCTAGGAGATACTGCACGTGAGGCATAGATGAGTCCGGACATGCCTCCTTATATGAGAGAACGATAACTTCAAACCCAAAATTTCCGTTGCCCAGGACGTCACTTGACTGATAATAGCTTGGAAGGCACTGCTCTGCTTGCATGAGATAAAGAATACTAGACAGAGGGAACTCTTCTTCTGAACTGTGTATGTTTGAAGAGTTCGAAGTGGCGTTGACAGAACCCGACGAGGCATCACCATTGTTAGAGATGGCGCCGGCATTTCCTGCATTAGACGTTATGTTTCTTGTACCGAAAACGTTATATATAAACGGCAAGGCAGCGTACAATATGAAGATGAAAAGTGCTACCGTTAGGCTCAATGCGACAAACTTAGTTAACTTTGCCATGGTCTCACGTGATGACGTGATGCCATGGCAATATCTGTTATGTACACTTCTTTATTACATCCTGCTACATGCTTGATACAAAACTATATTGTTGCCATCTATGGTAGTCCGTACCCAGACCCTTATTCCCGCAGCTGCAGATGGATTACATCACCGCTACGCGGAAAGAGGTGTAGCGGATGTAATCCATCCGCAGCTGCGGGAATAAGGGTCTGGGTACGAGACTATGTCTAGAACACTGCCATTTTCGATACGCGCCCGCTTTCGTTTTTGAGTCGTGCCAACTCGTTTTCGGGTCGTGCTAATTCATCGTGCCATCTCAGTGGCGGATCCAGGATTTGGGAGGGGGGGGAGCACAATAGAAGGTGTGGCTATGGGTGGGGCAGAGTAGTAGGCGGAGCCACCCCGGGGAGGGTGCGGGGAGGGGGAACCCCTCCCGCCCAGCTAGGGGGTATGGGGGAGCGCTGTATGCTCCCCCATGGGGGTCTGGGGCGGAGCCCCAGAAGCTTTGCGTTTCGGCATCAAAATTCCTATAGCACACAGGCGTTTGCGGCCATATATTTTGTGGACAAAAGGTATGTAATCCGAAAAATTGAAATGATTGCGTAATGCCTATAGCAACGCCCTTGACAACCTGGAGAGCTGAAAACGTGAGCTGGTACAAAGACAGGATGGCTACAAGTGCCATTTAAAAGCAGATTACAAAAGAAGCTACAGTTTCCTCTTTTTGATGCAAGTCATTAGGGCCAGCAATTCTTGCCACGGCAAGTTATGGCTGTTGAAAGCGGTAACCTTCGACGTACCTTTCCTCTTCGAAGTGTGTTTTCCACGTTCCCAACCGATAGAAAGTTTGAATTCAAGCTAGAAATTAAAGGTAACAGAAGGTACTAACTAGTTCTCGTATGTTCTTGTAGCCACGATTTTTTTTACCAGCGATACTTACTGTTGAAGTTTATCCTGAATTGCGGTATTATTATTTCATTCTTTTAGGAGGAGGCGCCACATTTTGTAGAGCTGCAATCAGTAAGTGCTTAACAATGAGCAACAAATGTTTCACAGGATCTGTTACCAAATGGTACATCCTTTGCAAGGTGCATGAATGGATTGGCTTCTTTCTCACCCCATGAGACCGAATCCAGTATGTGTTTGCCATGCCAATACGGTCTTTGAGCATATTTTATTCTTAGTTATACCTGGAGGGTCTTGTGTATATGGTTGCACACCACCTAAGTATTGTTGCCTATGGATGTTAAAAGATTGGAGGGCTTCATCCAATTGCTTGACAAAGGGACCAGCAAATTCCTTGTCAGTCACTTTGGTGCTGTTGATTATTTCCTCCTTCTGTTTGCTTGCTTTCAATCAGTGTTTGTTTAATCCTTACCATCTTCTCTACAGACTGTCTCATGTCTTCTTCCACCTGCTGGACGATAATCTGAGTTTGACCTATGCCGTGAACCACTGGATGGTACAGTCAGTGCATACCAATGCCCTACATGGTAGCTCCACGCTCCAGTGGTTGGCTCACAATCATTAGGCATATGGGACACCACATGCAGCTGCTCCAGCTAGGATTACTGGATGATTGGAACTGTGCTCATCCAGTGAAAATCCCATTTGGATGGGAGGGGCAACTGCACGAATGCCAGCAACAATTTTGTGTGGATTTAAGTTTGCTGGTTGACCACCTGACTTTTGTGGTTGGTTGTTTTGGTAAGAAAAGACCAGTGTAAACTTACATGTATACATACATCAATTCAGTACACATAATTATTTTATGGTACCTTCTTGTAGACAACTGCTGTGTGCACTGTCCAATCAAAAGGGCGAAGTAAACTATGCACTCTTCAGATAATTTCCATCCATCACTTATTTGCATAAACAAAAGATTGTGGGTGAGTGGCTCATTATGTCATTGCCTGTGTTAATTGCACAGACTGAGTGCAAATCGTCTGCAAACTCTCTGCACTTGTAGAACTCATTTTTCCCCTTTCTAGCCTCCGTCAAGAAGCGGCCATACACTCTGCATCGCTGGTTTATCTTCATTACGTGGATCCCCATTCAATACTGCCCCTTTTATTCATAAAAAAACTCACTTCTAAATCACAGGTTTAAAAAAATCGTGGCTAGTTCTGTGTGTTGTATATGTGTTTCCCCATGTGTGCTGATGAGGGTTATTGCTCGCCAAACGTTTTCTATCGGTTGGTTCCTCCACTACGCACGCTTAAAATAACCCCCTCTTTTCCCGCCAAAGACACATGGGCGTGAAAACGGGCTGCGCATATCACTGATAATAACGCTTGTACTTGCGCGTCGATGGTTTTGTTTACAGATATGTTACAGCATTTGCAGATGCTATTTATTTTTACTAAACGTTTCAAAGTAAGTATGATTTGTGGTTCGCAAAACATGAACAGTATAATGAGATTGATATTACTTTTGGTTTTGGCTCTTTGTAAATTACGGTATTGTCTAATTATCGACTTTTTGTCCAGCCGCAAACGTCCGTGAGCATTTATAACGATGAGGTTTAATTGAATGTCCACAAGATTAAGATACATATATTGTTTTAATCACCATTTTCTGTTGCATCAGAAATTGCCATTTGCAAAAGAAATCGGTAATCGCTGACGCTTTTCTCTTCTTTGGCACTCCGTTGCATGTGAAGTCGTTTGCAGAGCCGGCCTGGTCTTCAATCACTATAGCGCAGCTAGCATTGGTCGCCATCACGTATCACGTAGATGGCCTGCGCCTTGAATTGTTCAAACTAAGCCCCCCACTACTGCATCTAGTATTTGGGTCGTGCCGTCTCGTATTTGGGTCGTGTCATTTCGTATTTAGGTCGCGTAATGTTACAGCCCTGGAGGTTACAGCCCTGGAGCTAGGTGACCGCACGACGAGTCACGTCTGCGGGTTAACACTGCCAAAATTTTTCTGGCGCTTTGGTCGATATAATTGTTACAATGGAATGCCATCGCAGCCGGAAGGTCTTTACTTCCAAACAATAATTTTATCCGTAATTAAGATTGTAGACGTACATGTATGGGGGTCAGAATTTATCATAGCCTCTACAGATGAGCGCGGGGGGTACACTCAGCTTCCTCTCCGTGTGCATGCAGTCACATGACGATTAGTGTCCAGTGTGTATATAAGTTCAGGACTCGAAGCAAAGAGACCCCCTCCAAAAGCACACTATACTGGTACTGGCATTACTACAGCCGGAGTGACAAATTCAATTGGGCCAACAGGTTGACGCATCAAGTAAATAAATTTTAAAATAAAAATTAGGTAATTAACATACGAGCACTGATCAGTATACCTCTTCGTAAACCAACAGTCATCTGAAAGACGTATGCCCTCATCTGGGGTCTTAATTACATTATTTCAGGGCACAGAGATGAGAAAATGACTTGCACCAATTATCATGCATTGTTTACATTTAATATCTAATTATCAAAAGCCCTTTGTAGAAATGATTGATGATGTTTTCATCTCTTAAGAAAGAGGCAGAAATACACAAAATTTAAAAATTCGGTTGTATTGTGTGGGGAGTTAAAAAGAAATCGGGTGTCTTGAGCCTCACTGAGGTGACTGAGGCACAAAAAGTCAACTGGATTGAGCCAAGAATTGTGTATGTGTGTGTATGTTGTCTGTGTGTGGTGAGTGTGAGTGAGAGAGAGAATATGACAAATTAGTGTAATGCATCTTCAAATGTTGTACACCTGAATTTGAAATTAAAATATATTTTGCTAGCTTAAGTGTGAACATGTTGTTAGGCACGTGTGTATGCAGCTCCTACCTGAAGTATTAAATCACATTGTTCATCAATAATGGGCCTCTTCTTTCTCATGTGCTTCTGTGTCTGGGGAGGAGATCGGATGGGTGGTGTACTGAGTGAGAGCTTACCCAATACATGCTTTCCATGGCTGTTCACCATCAGAGTGACTAGACATACACCAGGTTTCTTTTACTGAATGGCGCTTGTTCACAACTATTAATTGTTACAGATATGCAAGGACAATGAAGTGATGGTGGGGGGGGGGGGGGGGGGGGGGGGGAGTCATGAAAAATGAATGTTTCGGACCTTCATCTGCAGAGACTTGTGAGTACAAGATATAGAAGGCCAGTATTGGGAGAAAAAAAAAACCCAGAGATTGAAAGTCACTTAAGACCGATATGAGACAACACAATGTGAAGGGTGTCTTGTGTTTTTTAATTTCTAATTTCTATTGCAAGTTAAAAATTTTGCACATACTTTTAAATTCAATAAGATATTGTTTTTTAAGTTATTTAAAAGGGGATATTGCTTAGTTGAAGGCACCTTATATGAAAGAACTGCAATTGATCAATGTGCAAAGTGAAAACATCGGATGAAGCAGCCATGTAACAAGGGGGGAAAACCTTACTCCTGGCTCCGTATTTGACATGTGCTAATATCTTTGCAAGTTTTTATGCTCAATTTGTTATCAGCTTGTTGCATCTGGTTAAAGCATTCAACATGTTGGCTGATTTGTAAACCTACCTGCCGAACGTTGCCTTCACCCAATATACAACTTCAAGAGGATGGAATAAATTCATAAATTCTACCTTTAGCATAGCCGAAAGTATACCTTACTGGTCAGCATGAATTATCTTTCCTTACATAGAACCTTTTAAACTTCAGAATTATTGATCATCTGCAATAATGATTATGTTAAAATTCCACATTGTCAAACATGCTGATATTTGCTTATGTGGCACAAAAGCCACCTGGCAGAGCAATGCCATGTCCATATGAAATTTCCAAGTCTTCAAACGATTATGATTTGTGGACAGTGGGTAATTCCATCTCCATTGCACATGTGGATGCAGTGGATGTGAAGACCCGTTGAATAACAGTCGTGGACATCCAAAAGCAAAGCCACTAAAATATTTAACAATCGTCTCCAGCTTAATTTCTATAAAAACAAGGGATCACAAAACTCACTTTTCTGCTCAGCTTTCAGCACTCGGTACACTGTTACACTGCCCAATTGAGAATATTCACATGTTATTGGTATATCACAAAAGATACCATATTTGTGACCAATAGTAAAGTTCACCTTGGGTCAAACATCAAACAGCTTACAGTGTTCCCTCAGACTCCTAGTTGAAGTGGCACTTTGGCCTCCACACTCTAGATTTCACTGTAGTGGGCAGGTATGTTTTGTAATTAATGGAAAATGTGGAATTGTAACATAATCATTATTGCATGTGATCAAACATTCTGAAGTTGAAAAGGGGGGGGGGTTGGTTCGGGGTTGTGTCAGCATTGTGTGAGTATCTAAAAATAGAAGTGCTGATTTTTGGTAGTGGGTTGGGTAATGAATGCACTCTGTGTCCTCATTGGCACAGCTCCTTGCACACAGCTGAGGCTTATGCCCGTGTAGTAGTCCACCATGGCTTGGCGTGATGCTCCCATGTACCCAGGGTTATGTTGAATGCCTAAGTCGGTGTATGTGAGGACATGCGAACTGTGTTATGGTACAGGTAACTGTCTGTTGATGTGTGAATGTGGGATTGTGTATATGAGTATGTGAGTGTATGTGTGTGTGTGTGTGGGGGGGGAAGGTACATACAAGACAGGATGTGTTTTTAGTCATCATGTTGCTGTGCCCTCAGAGAAAGGTTAGATGTCACTTCCAGTTTGATCAAACACATAGCCCAGGTCACACATCCCATGCCATGCATATACAGGCCCACAGTGGCATGCTGATCAATAGCTTCATAGAGACAGCGCGGCACTAAAGTGATGCTTGCTCCGATGCCCTCTCCGAGAACTGGCCATTCACTATGCAGCCTTTAGCCACTGTGCACAAGACACACAAGGAATGAATGCATAGCGGAGTGCATTGTGAGGATGTGTGGATGAATGTAGACATGTACATGTATGTGAATGTGCATGTGTGTGTGTGCACAGCTTGTGGGCATGTGTATTACATGTATGTATGTGCATGTGTGTACGTTTGTGTGTGTTAGCATATGTGTACATGTGTGTGTGTATGTTTATATGTGCGTGCATGTGTGTCTGTACATGCACCAGGTCACAGCAATGTTTACTGTTTAATTTTTCATGCTGACTTGTAAATATTGCCTTGCCTTGCCTTGCCTTGGGTGCGGTTTATTACTTCGGAGTTTTATACTCAGTAAACAGCTCAAATATACAAAATGCCTCCAGGATGTAGCTGTGACCTGAACTATTGTGGAGGAACCTGGGACTATGGTGGAGGGTATGGGACTATGGTGGAGGGTATGGGACTATGGTGGAGAGTATGAGACTATGGTGGAGGGTATGGGACTATGGTGGAGAGTATGAGACTATGGAGGAGGGTATGGGACTATGGTGGAGAGTATGAGACTATGGTGGAGAGTATGAGACTATGGAGGAGGGTATGGGACTATGGAGGAGGGTATGGGACTAAGGTGGAGAGTATGAGACTATGGTGGAGAGTATGGGACTATGGAGGAGGTATGGGACTATGGTGGAGGGTATGGGACTATGGTGGAGGGTATGGGACTATGGTGGAGGGTATGGGACTATGGTGGAGGGTATGGGACTATGGTGGAGGGTATGGGACTATGGAGGAGGGTATGGGACTATGGAGGAGGGTATGGGAGTATGGAGGAGGGTATGGGACTATGGAGGAGGGTATGGGACTATGGTGAAGGACCTGGTACTATGTTGTATATTATATGGGAATATGGTGTAATTAATGCTGACCACATTTGATTAATAATGTATCTTTTTGGCTATGTATTATTCACGTTACTGTGCTAAAGGTATTATGCCATCCTTTTGCAATTGTATATTGGATGAAGACTAAAGGTTTGGCAGGTAGGTTTACAAATAAGTCACCATAATGCAAATAGAATCAGTGTTTGTGCTGCTAAGCTTCAATCAGCTGCGACAAAAAGATAACAAATTGAGCATAAAGACTTGCAAACATATCAGTGCATGTCAAATACAGAGCCAGGAGTCAAGTTTTTCCCCTTGTTACATAGCCGTTTCATCTGATATCTTCACTTTTGCATGTTGATCGATTGCAGTTAATTTCTATTTTCTCGGTGTACAAGGTGCTCTCAACAAAGAAATATCCCTTTAAATAAAAATAAGATATCTACAAGCACATATTGAATTAAAAGGCATGCAAAATTTAACAACTTGTCATAGAAAAAACACAAGACACCCTTCACATTCTCATCGGATCTTGCAATGTCTGCTTTTTTTTTTTTTTTTTCGATCCTCGTGACTGGCCTGCCCTCTATATCTTGTACCCACAAGTCTCTGCAGATGAAGGTCAGAAACATTAATTTTTCATGCCTCTCACTTCCTTGTTCTTGTATACATATATAACAATTAATAAGTGCTATTCAGTAAAAGAAACCTGGTGTATGTCTGACTAGACGGGTGCAAACGCTGATTGTGAACAGCCATGGTAAGCATGCATTGGGTAAGCTCTCACCTCAGCATCCGATCTCCTCCCCAGACACAGAAGCACCATCAGTAACATGAGAAAGAAGAGGCCAATTATTGATGAACTAATCCTTCAGGTCAGGTAGAATCTGCATACACACATGCCTGACAGCATGTTCACACTTAAACTAGCAAGGTATATTCAATTTCAAATTCAGGTGTACAACATTTGAAGATGCATTACACTAATTTGTCATATTCTCTCTTTCACTCACACCCACACACAGACAACACACACACTCATACACAAACCTTGGCTCAATCCAGTTGATCATTATGTCTCAGTCACCTCAGTGAGGCTCAAGATGCCCAACGTGTCCTCTTAACTCTCCATACAATACAACCGAATTTTTAAATTTTGTGCTTTTCTGCTTCTTTCTTAAAAACATCATCAATCATTTCTACAAAGGACTGTGCTTTTGATGTTAGTTATTAAATGTAAACAATGCATGATAATTGGCGCCAGTCAAGTCTCATCTCTGTGCCTTGAAAGAATGTAGTTATGATTTCAGATGAGGGAATAAGTTTTTCATATGTCTGTTGACTAATTAATATTAATGCTTGTATGTTAATTACCTAATTTTTATTTTAAAATTTATTTACGTGATGCGTCAGCCTGTTGGGCCAATTGAACTTGTCAATTGTGGATTCTCACTCTGTAGTGTTGGTGCCAGTACCAGTACCGTGTGTTGTTGTTGGGATCTCTTAGCTTCGAGTTCTGAACACTGTGCATGCTCACATGGAGAGGAAGCTGAGCATTACCCGGCACCTATTTGGGTTATGAATCGATAAATTCTGCAATGGTTATTATGCAATCCAACGTAATAACATTGACTAAAACGCCAGAAGAATCTAGGCAGCAGACGTGACTTGTATTTGGTCCATGTGGTCAGGGCTGTAACATAACGTGACCTAAATACGAAATGACACAACCCAAAATACGAGACGGCACGACCCACTAAGAGATGGCATCACCCGAAAACGAGTTAGCACAACCTGAAAACGAGTTGGCACGACTCGAAAATGAATACGGGCACGTATCGAATTATGGCAATGTTCAGCTCCCATAGCTATCATTCTATTTTAACAATGAAAATTATAGCTTTCCTCCTACAATACTGTACATTTACCGAATAATTAAATCGATGCACTGGCAGAGAGCAACAGGAGCGCTTGATGTGGACGGAGTGCCTGATGGTCCAGAAGCGCGAATTCTTGGACCTTCTTGAGTTGACGATCAGGTCGAGACGGAGTAGCCCGTATGGGTGAGTGAATCAACGGGTTACGAGCATGTATATGATTCGGTAATTCTAGCTTCCCGGCATACTGGGGGGTGCGGTCATGTCAAAGCACACCAGTAAGTATATACTTGTGGTAAATGCTGTGACAAGTTGTGCGTTGTGTTCGATCTTTGCCAAATAGCTCCCCTATAAACATGAACATGCAATCAGACGTTTCGAATTCCCTACCCCTTAAAGTACAGGCAGCACACCGCTGGGCGTCCTCACAAATTATTCGTTAAAACCCTTCCAATTCACCCATCTACCAGTACACAGATTGCAAATGAAGAGGTTGAACTCCTGATTCAGAACATCAGAAGATATGTATGGCGTGATTTTAACATTGAGAACGAAGCTGAAGATATGGCTGCTAGAAGACCTTTTCAAGGAGATGAACGATAAGGCTGGGCAAAGCAATGCAAGTTATTTTCCTTTTCCTTCGAAGAGCTTTGCTCTGTGTACTTGCTGGCAAAACAGTCCGCGCATCCCATGCTATGATTTTAAAATTAATAATAATTGTTAATGGCAATTTCAATGTTTTTTCCCCACGGAGTAAAGAATATTTGTGCTGTATACCCTGAAACACATGGGAATTTAAACACCAAGTCTATCTGGTGGTAGTTGCTCCACTGCTATGCATTGTCTGTGACGACCCAATGGCCTCATAACTCTGCAATCTTCTGGTGGGTGCTACTGCTATAATGTTCTGTTCGCTCTGTTATGATGTGTAGACCACCTTTTTGAAATTACAATTTGCTGTGTGTATTATCTAGGCAGATAGAACTGTTAACCCTGATGATGTGGTATATGAGATGAGAATAACAAGCAGTGCTGTGCGGCAGATTACAGATACATGCGCTAGGGTGTGTAACCTCCCCTGCATAATGAAAATCGAATACTTTTAAAACACTAATCGATATTTCAGGTGTTTGTAGATCTGAAAATCGATTTTTCCGAATAGTTTAAAAAAAAAAAATCGATTTTTCTGAATAGCTTTTGCCAAACTTCCTGCCGAATACCTAGGTTATTCAGGTTATGGTGCTGGTGGAGTACTGAGAAGATAATTTATTTCTGCACAGAAATCCACCGGGTCTCGCACCCAAACTAGAGCTATGCATGTCATTTGAAAACACAGAGAACAAAGGTCTACAGTAGCATGTGTTTGCCAAATAGAGTTTTATAAATTGTATGTCTTTACTGTGCACTTGTACATATCAATAGTAATGTAAACCTAACCATTACCCTAACCACTGAGACCAGACATCACAATTATAAACTCACCCCACATCACCTACAATCACGTACTCCACTTACAATCATCCAACAACATTCCATTCACGTTCTCGCTAAATGCATATGAAATTTCCCATTAGTACGATTACGTAATGCTCTCTAATTCCTACACATACTCAAACAGAGCGCGCATACTTACTTGAAGTGGGTGAGAAATCTGTCCTTCTATTTCACTGGCTAGCGCAATACTCAGATATGTTCACTTCGTATCACTGTACAATAAAACAATGCATTTATTGCTACTACATATAGACACAACTCGTGGCATATACTAATGAACTTTTACTTACTTGAAGACGACGATAAAAGCACTGAGCTAGTACGCTGTATATTTTGTATCCCCAATTGATGCACTTTTAATATTTTGTATTATATTACTATCTATTTACTCAATACCCTATCAAAGTACGTGATGTACCACCTGAGCAGAGTGAGGTCCTGTCTTCTAGCCAACATCCCCATAAGAAATCCTGTCCAGTCCAAGGCTGCCAACAACTCATTGCTCCCACCATGTGGCGTCAACATATGACCTTACATGCACAAGGTTTCTTCTCTGGTGCAGTACCTGGCTCTTGGCTTCAAGAACAAGACCTTTTCGTTTGTCCCAATTGTCAGCAGTTGGTGGCTAATTCTCGCCATACTTCTCATCTTCGCAAATGCACACATGCCACTGCTGCACCTTCTAGTCTGTCCCTTCTCAGTGTCCAAGTAGCCGATCCTTCTCTTTCCCCCCTACCCACATTTGAATCCGTGTTTAAACTACCAGGCCGCACAGTTCGGCACATCCCTTTGAAGGACAGACTTGCATTTGCTCTTGTTTTGTCTTCTGCCTTGCATGATAACTCTGAGGATGCTTGGCTGAAGCTGTTAATGCTGCCTAAATGTGTTCTGCTTGCTCCAAAGCGTGCAGGCAGACATCACAAGCCTGTGCCTATCAGTCGTCTATGCGCCCAATGGTCCAAAGGTGAGTTTAGTGCACTTTGGAATAGAGCATCCAATCATCATTCCCCTGGCCCCATGCGTCTTACCTCTAACCACAAATCTTCAAGTGTCCAGACAGCAGTTTCTCTTGCTAGGGAGGGACTCTTATCAAAGGCCTGTCAGACTCTAACTTCTTCGGGCCTGGCCCCTGACAACAACACCACATGGAATCTATTGGTCTCAAAGCATCCCAAAGGAACTCCACCTACTCCTCCCACAGCACCTCTTTTAGCTGCCCCTTACCTCCCACCAGACTTCAACATCATGGCCGTATTGCATTCCTTTCCTAAGGATACAGCGTGTGGCCCTTCAGGTCTCCGCATACAGCATCTGATAGAAGCAGCAGAGGTTCCTCTTCAGTTCCCGATCTGTGCTGTACTTAGGGAGGTGGTTAATATGCTTATCTCTGGCAAGGTTCCGGTACAAGTGGCTAGGTTCCTCGCAGGGGGCAACCTTGTTGCGCTGGAAAAGAACAAACCCAACTGCCCCCCCCCCCCGACATCCGGCCTATTGCAGTTGGAGAGGCCATTCGGCGTCTGGCTGGGAAATGCCTATGCTCCATGACTAAGGCAAAGGCCCATGACTTCCTCGCTCCTTTTCAACTTGGGGTAGCTTGTCAAGGGGGTGCAGAAAAGATTATTCATGGCCTCAGAAGCTGTGTGGACGAACACTGGCACGAGGTTGATTTTGCAGTATTGAAGATCGATTTGCACAATGCATTTAATCGGGTATCAAGGCAGGCCGTCCTTAATGCTTGTGCCCTTCACATCCCAGAGCTGCTCCCATGGTCTCAATGGTGCTATGGGCAACATCCCGCTTTGTGGCACTCTTTGGGTACTATTTCTTCAGAAATAGGTGTACAACAAGGTGATCCCCTAGGTCCCCTTCTTTTTTGTCTTGTACTGCAACAGATAATATCAGCAATTGCGGAGGATGTTGACTGTGAATCGTTATTGTTTCACCACTGGTATATTGATGATGGTGTTGTCGCAGGGCCCGTTGCAGCTATTGCTCGGGTTCGCGCCATCATCCAAGAAAGTGAACCACCACTTGGCCTCAATATCAACATCGCCAAATGTGAGTTGTTCAGTTCGAGGGATCTAAGTTCTTTCCCAGAGGAGATGAGGCGATCGAATGTGCCACACTTTGAGATCCTGGAGGCTCCCATAGGTGATTTAGTGTTCTGCGCAAAGTTTGTAGCGCAGAAACAGTAGGAGGCTTCCAAGCTGCTAAAGGAGTTAGAAGCTGTGGGTTCTATCGACCCCCAGGTGGCTCTACTTCTTCTCAGGCAATGTGGGAGCTTTTGCAGACTAGTTCACTAAGCTAGGAACACTCCACTCTCCTAGTCAATGAGGCCTTTGCCCTGTTTGATGATTGTGTGCAGCAATGCTTTTCGGAATGTACCGCAGTGGATGCTTCTGCTGCCACCTGGCAACAGGCACAACTTAGCTTGAAAAGGGGGGGTTTAGGGCTTCGGAGCTTAAGTTTCCATTCTCCTGCAGCCTACATAGCATCATTTTTGTCCTCAGGCCTTTCTCCATCATCAGGTAGGTATATATCCTCGTCATTGCACCTTTACAACAGTCTAGTGGACCTCCAGGATTCCATCACCCATGAGTCTGTAGGCGATTCTCCTCTTTCACAGAAGGTTCTGTCTTCTAAGATAGAAGACCAGCAGTTCAATAATCTTTTTCATAATGCATCTGTGACTGACAGGGCTCGTCTTTTGTCCATTTCATCCCCTCATGCCTCTGCCTGGCTGTCAGTAACTCCCTCCCCACGGCTCAACCTCCACTTGGAGCCTGCTGAGTTTCAAGTAGCACTTAAGTGGTGGTTGGGTATTCCAGTGGTCCAAGGCCAAAGCTGCCCTCACTGTCCTTCCTGTGTGTTGGATGACTTTGGCCATCACTCCCTCACTTGCAAACATGGAGGGGATGTGGTTTCGCGACACAATAAGCTCAGGGATGTGTTTTATGACTTCTGCCAACGCGCTTGCTTGGGTCCACGTCTGGAAATGGGTTGTGGGGCAGGATCCGATTCTCAATCCCGCCCTGCAGATGTTCTTGTTCCTAACTGGGACCTTGGCAAACCGGCTGCCTTTGACTTGTCCGTCACGTCTACGCTACAATCAAGTGCTCTGCTAGAAGCGAGTGTGACGGCTGGTTCGGCAGCCCAGTTAGCTGAGAACAGAAAACATAACAACAGCGACAAAAAGTGTGACAAATTGGGGTGGGCCTGCATCCCTCTTGTGGTTGAGACCTACGGGTGTTGGGGAGCTGAAGCAGTGGCAGCATTATCAAAGCTTGCAGGACGTCTCTCCGTCAGGAATAATGAACAAAAGTCCAAGACCATTTTTAGCCTGTACAGCCGCCTAGGGTTGACATTAGTAAGGGCGAACTGTAGAGCTATCCTATCTAGGTTAACTTGACTGTTATAGGACTTATTTTAGTGTATATAATAATAATAATAATGTGCATTCTTCTGTGTATTCCCTGTAATGTTATTCTCCATTGATTGAACAGTTAAAAAAATAAAAATAAATAAATATATAATGAATTATTATCCTCAATTATTAATAGCTTCCGATCTCGTCCCACATTGCATGTATGTATCAATAGTAAAAACAAAAGTGACGTATGTTATAATCCGGTATTCGAATAATGGGCGAATTGTCGATGCTGACGACGAATACCTAAGTACCTCCGAATGCAGAAACATAAACCGCGGTTATTTCGAATAGATAAAATTCACTAATCGATTTTTCCGAAGTTGAAGTTGCTATTCGAACGGATAGGTTTTTGCGAATATCCGAATAACCCGAATAACCTGATAACTGGTTACACTCCCTAAATTATGCGCTCAGCATACAGAATGAGACTAAGTTGAAATGTGAAAGGAGTTTGGTTTGAATGAGCATGAAAACCCTTTGCTTCACATACCTGCTGACATATATCAGTAACACATAATGATGTATTGTTCATTGCTTCCCCTTTCAATACGAGCACTCCCAGAAGTTCTTCATACCTTGGTACTAGGCACAATCAAATATCTACGGCAGGAGGTTATGCTGATGATGATGCCAGGCAGAATAAAGAGATATTGGCAAGACTAAGGGCTTTTAACACATTCGGAATGCAGGTGAAGCTTTATGGGAATGCCTGCCAGTATTATTTTAAAGCCTGGGCACAGATGGCCTTTTCTATAATCAGTCCTTACCTAGATGAAGGACAGAAGGCTTTATTGCTGTGTTTATCTAAGGTACTGCATGAACTCTTTTTGAAAATAAGTTTTTAAACAGGTACCTCTTTACATTTAGGTGTTCCAAATCACCTACATGTGAATTCTATGCACAGCACCGGAGTACTGAGTGGCAGAGTGTATGCCAAGGAATTTGTTGATGCTTTTAAACACCACATGCCACATCTGCTTCAAAGGAGAAAACACACCTCCTCCTTCACTTGGTACAAGTGCATGAATGAATTTGGGCCATCTTCTGCATTCAATGCTGAACTATATGTGTGTCTAAGACACGTATATTATCGTATGCACAATTGTATAGGTTTGAGTGTTTTAAATTCTAAATTGAGAGCTTTATGGGAAACAGGCAATTTCCAAGCGATGACATAGCACATCATTTCTCTGTCCAGCAACAATTGCTGCCATGGTGGCTGAAAAGAAAGGCATTTATTTTTTAATGTCTTCTATTTCAATTAAAGTGCTTCTTTCAAGGTGTGAATGCAATGCATTCACAGCTGATAGCTTTTGACGTCCACACCTCTGGGGGATGATGTCAACACACATCCTGAAAGGTTCTGCTTGCTTTGCAAGCATTCAATGGAGAGAAAAATCAGTGTCATTATGAAGGGTGTGCATCACAAGTGTATTTCAGTGGCAGAAGCATACAGATTATCAATTCAAGGTACAATGTACTTTATTTGAACAATAAAATGATATGACATCATGTTGCACGAGCATGTGCATGGACACATGAAAAGGCCAAAGTGGGAAGCATTCGCCAGGCAGGCATATCACTTAATTACACTAATAGCTCATCTTCAGAAGATTGCTCTCCACCAGCTTTCTTGCATGAGCCTAGTCCACCTTTGGCCAGTGCGAACAACCTGTTGATCTTAGAGAAGCTGAAGTGTGCACTGTGTTCCAACGTTCTTTCACATCCACTAGAATTGATGTGCAGTTCACTGGTATGCACCAAGTGCCTCACAGAGTGCATAGCAGCATCTGGCTCTGTGAGCTGTCCCTGTTGCTCAGACGATGGTCCCTTGGTTCCATCACATGTCAGACCAGCATCATATGTGATACTCCTCTGCTGCTATTAGATGTTTGAAGACATTGCACTGGTTGCAACAAGGACATTAGAAGTGGTGACTATGAAGGGCATGAGTGTGTACCATCACTTACACCTGAGGAGAAGAAGCAAGCTGCTGAGCTGCTGAAGAGGGCCATCTCTACCAGTCCCGACAAAGGTGTTGTGCAGCATGCAGGAGGAGCAGTTACCAAAGTGTTTTGACTGGTACTGAGGCAGCATAATATCTACCCACACTTTAGCCAATGACACTCATGCAAGTCACCAAAGCCAAGCAACAAACCATAGCAGTCTGCATGCTCTGAAATACAGAGAATACGAAGTATTGTCAGTGGAGAAGTCATCCAAAGAGAACTTTCTACCCATCAGTGATGAAGAGCGACAATGTTTGTTGAATGCTTCGGGCATCTCATCAAGAGCAAACTGTCTTGGCCGGTAACGGGGCATCGGCTGCTGCACTGAAGCACGCAAAAACGCCTCCAATGACGAAAAAAGCATCATGCTTTTGAATGCTTCATGCTGTGAGCATGAAATTACATTTAGAGGATTAAAAAAGAAAAAGAATTATGAAACCCACACAATACGTGACAATCGCGATAAACAAATAACAGTTAAAACTATTTTTATTTTATTTTATTTTACGAATGTAATACAGGTTTGATAATAGGAGATTAAACATTAAGTCAAACTAAATCGCCCAAATTTCAGCAAATTACGAACGACTTCTAAAAATGCATAAACTGCAGCTGATCTGGACCGATCTTTCAAATCAGTTTGAATTGTAAATTCTATAGGGTGTTTCTATATCATAATAATTATAGAAACACCTAAAGAATTTAGATGGTGTTGATCCTTAATTAAGGACGACGTTGAAATGTCTGAACAATGAACCATTGCTATACTTATCGCTGATGGAAAGTAGACTTGGTCACAAGATTCATTAATCATCATCTCGGTCATCTGTCAAGTCGTTGTAAGGAAACTGAAGGCAGTTAATATCACCTGAATGGCACATCAGTAGCAAAAATTACAGATTCCTTGCTTAGTAAGTAGAGGTCATAAATGTTTACAGGATCCAACTGATATTCATGTTTCATGTAATTGTATATAACTTCGATGTTTTATTACTTTAAAAAAACTATGCCTGACTCTCAACGTATAAATACTAAATAATGTAAGGCTCGACCATGCAGCTTTCAGAAAACATAAAATTATAATTCATTGTCGTTCATGATTCCGTCAATAATGTATTTGAAATTCATGCGTACATTAGAAACGCGCACGCGTTCCACATGCATATTATTTTAATTACTAAAAAGTGATACAGGTACAATATATCAAATGAAACTAATGAATTTTTTTTCATGGACATATACAGAAATAAAGTGCGGTGTCATTAGCGTCCTAAATAAGGACCGCGAGCTGGAGTCTAAACATTAAAAGGTCTCTTATAGCGAAGAAGACGGGAATATATTTATATTTGTTTAATTATTCTATACTGTCTTCGCGAAGGTACGTGTGTAATAGTTTGTTAAAAGAGGAGGGGAAGGAGTAGGAGGAGGAGGAGGAGGAGAAGGAGGAGAAGGAGGAGGGGGAGAACCAATTCTAGGTGTACAAAGCACCAATCTTATGGGGACACACTGAATGTACAGAAAATCAATCTATGGGGACAAACAAAGAACCAGTCTAATTGGATGCTCAAAGGACCAAGAATCCTATGGGGACGCAATGACAAAGGACCAATCTTATGGGGGAACGATGAGGACCTATCCTATGGGAACATGATGTATACACAAAAAGATCAGTCCATGGGGACACTATGTCAGTACAAAGGACCAATAGTATAGGGACACTGATACATGCACGAAGGGTTATGGGGATACAATGTATGAAGTACACAGAACCAATCCTATGGAGACATGATGCATGCCTATGTAACAAAGGAGCAACCATAGCATGCATGTAGTTACACATATATATACTTACAGTCTCAAGTGAGGGCTCCATGTCATGTACGAAAAACCATTATGTGGGAACTCAGCATGCACTAAGAGCATTTGTTAAAATGAAATACTTGTACAGAGGATATGTACAATAATACACAGAGAGTTGGTACATCAAATCAAAAACAAAGCACATAGAGTACAGAAGCAGGTACATGAATTGGGACAGCAAAGATCAGTGGCCTCTACAAGCATGCACACGAGCTAAGACTCCGCTGAGCACTTTGAATCACTGGCCTAGTGTTTCCTGCTCTCCGTTCCCTCAAGGACTGCACCAACCATTGCTCCTGCTTCCAAGATGAAGGATTCAGCAGTGAGACAACAGAGACATCTAGAGCAACATTAATGAGCCTTCCAAGATCCCAGTTCTGTACCAGGATATCAGCAGTCTTGTCTGTGTATGGTCAGGAATGCCCCCAGTACCATCTTCTGCTTGTAACAGAAGCATGTGCATGGTGAAGGAAGTGCACTAAAGTGTCCCTCAGTGCATTATGGCATCAGATAGCATCACCCCCACAATTTCATGTTAAGGAGCAGTGTCCAAAAGGGTCCAGACTGAGTCCTGGTAGGTATCCAGGCCCAGTCCACCACTTGACAGAACTCGAAATTCAATTGGATCAAAGTGTAGGCTGACCTAGGGACATGGCGGGAGTAGCTAATAGTCAGGTTGTCACCTGGGGGGGTGGGGTGGGGGGGGGGGGGGGGGGGCCGAAACTGATAGCAGCCTAGACTTGTGAGGTAGGATGCCGTCGTCAAGATACCAAGCTTGGTGTAAGTGTTGCCTGTACTCAGTATCCACTTCACAACAAAACACCTTACATGATGTAGTGGCTGAAATGTGCCATTGGGCTCATCATGGTGTTCAGGTGGAAGCTGGCAATGACCTTACCACTGACCATAACCAGACCCATCTTGCTGACCTTAGTGACCAACTGGGCTACAGGCAAGACAGCTAGCTGCCTTCAATACATCTGTGACCTTTTCTTACCGGCTTGATGGAAGCGGCAGATTCAGCTGTCTTAACCTAACTGCTGAAGAGATAGGGCCAAAAATGTGAAGTGCTATGAACTAGGCTGGCTGTGTGTTCGTCTGATCACTGAGACTTATTGTGCATGGGGAAAGAAACTGAGCTATGGAAGCTGTTTCGCAGCTGCCTTCTCGGCTCTAACATGCAGGCCAAGGTAAACGGTACTCTTTGCATGTGATATCTACACCTACTGAACCTCCATCTGGTGAGATCCAACGCCACAGCATGCTCGACAAAATAAATAATAATTATAATAGTACATGCATTTCCCTCTCGTTAGCTGTCTTCTTAAAAAAAATTACAGATCCGATATCGATTGATGTGCTCAGTTCTATGTACTATTATACATGCGTCAGAAGCTGTCATGTTGTGTTCTAGGGGGTAAAGTTGCATCTAATCGATCCAAAGACTTCAGCCTCAGACCAGGAGCGGGCGGACGCAAACGTTTACTAACATGTAACAATGTTCCTCTCGGGTCGGTCATTTTTAACGTGTAATTGATACCCGAGTCACCCGACCTGAGACGTCGTAACTAACCTTTTGCGTCCACTCATGGCCCGAGGCCATTATATGACTGAGATCAAAATTTTAAGCTATAATTATATTATAAGTTATAACTCTTGTGCGAATGGAGCATAGGCGTTCCCAGTCACGATTCAAGCTGTCGCGAGCACTTCGCTCTTTGTTGAGTTCGGTGCGAAGAACTCGGTCACCAGATCCTTCGACCTTACAAAATCCCATTCTTTCGAGCGAGTCGCTGGACATTTCTGTAGACAGTTCGATGCGAGACACCATACACGTTTCTTTTGGCGGAGCGGCAGCCAACATGAATATTTATGCGCAAGTATATACTGATGTCATTTTGAATTTCCCTGCACGCCAGAAATCTAAACATTCCTACCATTCCTAGCATGTTCACATTCACTGTGGTTCTGTCACGGAAGTGGGCGACGAGACAGCTAGCCTTCACTTCTACGAAGCATTGCCTCCTCTTTCGGACAAGAGAAGGCAACAAGATCTATACCACACTTCCTCAACTGGCAGCGAAGAGCGCCCAGAGCCAAACAAACAATCCACTTATGATCATGACGTCGACTCAAAGGTAACTTATTTCGGAACAGTCGCTGCAGGTTAATACCGTATAGATTGTAACATGCAGCATGATATAGAGGTTATGCAATCACATGCCCACACATGACCACTCTATAACGGTATGTTCAAAATCTGTAGGACAATGACTAAGGCACAGTTCAATCACTTGTTAGTACTGAGGCTTATAAGGTCCGATCCAAATAGATATACTACGATCAAAACAGGTACAACCGTCAACTGACACGTGGCGGGTAAAAGTGTCTGCCGCTATCTTGTTCCAGGTGGGAAGTACCCAGAACAGCTTTTGTGGCACGCAGGAGCAAATTAGGAATGAAATGATGGCTAATTCTCTCAAATACATATGAATACACGAGCACCATGGGTACAACCAGTTAATTATTCATAGTTCCATTGCATAGCCTCTATACGAGCGAGAGGAACGATTCGTTTCGTTTTGCACAAAAATGTACGATGATGTAATGATATAATAGTATAATGATATAATAGTATAATCTACGATGATGTAATGATATAATAGTATAATGTATGCAAAATCTACGATGATGTAATGATATAATAGTATAATGTGCATACGCTATGACGTGTGACGGGTCACGTACAGGTGAACTTGGAGGAGCTGATCATATTTTATGCAATGTGCATCGCCACAGTGGCGATGCTATGGACCGCTTGGCTGTCACAGAAGGTTCTGGAGCAAAGCAGCAATATGGTCTTATACGCAAAGGTGACGGTAAGCAACATATACATAAGGAATATATGCTTCATTCGCGAGAAAAAGCCGCACATGCAGCTATTAACTCATGCATATTGATACTGTGCTGTACATTTAGCTTTCATAGTCAGCCTATCAGTAGCGTTGTCAAAATTACGTATGGAAAACTGATGCACGTAAATTGTATTACTCCCTGCTCCCAATTGCTTCTTCGATTCGACTTCATGTACATGCAGAAGTCGAATCAGTATAAGTAAGTGTAGTTATGGGGATACGTTACAGTTTAAAGTCTAGTTCCTCTTTTGCTGTGCATGCGTGATTTGGATACTGGGCATCTATTTTGTATCACAACTCATGAACATGTATGTATCTTGAGAAAAATCTCTCATTTAGGGCGCCATGAGACCAAATATGAAAGTTTTGGTTCCTCGAGATTATCCCCCTCCTCCACCTCCAATGCACTGACCACCTCACGCAACTTCCAAAGTGACATATAGGGATTGTCATCAAAAAGATCATGACATCGTACATATTTGAGACTGATCCTACATTGTGGCTGCATTATTTATCAAGCTAAATAAACACCTTCATATATCTTCAAACTGATTACAATTTCTATGTTCACATATATACACACATGGTGTAGCTGTTCAGGTACAGTACTGTGGGTTGAAAAAAAAAAAAACAGATATCCGATATGTACATGTAGTTGTGTGGTATGAGTGAACATATGGATGCATATTGCTGTAATGTATAAACCATATGCATTGTATGGCAACAATTAATGCAGAACCCAATTGCATCACCGAGTTAAGAAATTTGTAAAGAGACAAATACATTAGTTGAGTTCACAGTCAATAAAAATAAGATATATGAAAGGAAATAAAGATTCTGAATGAACTCGGACAGAAAGCAGTGAACTCTATCTTCCAGTTGGCTTCAAGTTTTTTCGTCGGCTCATCTGAAAGAAAAGCAATTGTCTTATCTGAGCTATCTGAAAGACACCTGAGGGTCCATCCATATATTACATCACGCAAAAAGGAGGAGGTCAATATTTGTGACGATTTGTGATGAGGGTGAGGGGGTATCTACAGAAGAGCATGTACATTCAACTCCTGGGTCTCCTGGACTGACTAAGATTCAAGCTCTCCTTTGTCACCCTGAGGTCTGCTTTAAATAAAAAGCATACATAATACTTAATAACCATACTCAGTACTACGAAGGTAAGAAACTGAACCACGAATGGGAACAGATGAATATCATTCTTTAGCTTGTGAGCTTGTGAACACGCAGTTGAAATGAAATTGGTAATAAGGTGTTAAACTTTTGTTCACATATTTTATTTTACATCCTGATTGAATACAGTAGGAAGAGCCTACGAGTGATTTAGAACTTACAAGTGCTATTGAGAATATATTTTTTGTTTTTTTTTGTTTTTTGTTTTTAATTCTGAAAGCAAAAAAGACTGAAGGTAGTAATATTTTCAATGCACGTATCTAACTTTAAGATTGGGACGACAACAGAACTGCTTTATGAAGTAATTGAGTCCAAACGAAACTGTAGGTGATAATGTCCTGCTTGAACGTTTGTATCAAATTAGCTTACTGAGCAAGTCGCTCCACGGAACCCGTCATTGTCTCAACTTTACCTTATGTCATTTGTCGTTGGATTTTTGACAGTCCGTTATAACGTTGTACGAGGTGTGAATCCCACAGCAATCCGTGTCGTGACGACCCTGTTGTAAAGTTGGATAGCTCTTGATGAGCAATGTAGTGGGTCTTTAGGATGATGAACCTCCCACCCAATTCAGGTGACAACTCCAACATGGCGGAGTAATGGGCTATTTCATTATTTAACCTACACCCCTACAGATGACAATAATTGCAAACGTATACCCCCGGGACAATTTATAAAAACACCCCTGGACAAGCATGTATTATACCTCTACCCCCCAGGGACAGACTTGTAAATGCCCCCTGGACGAGCTTCTGTTTTGCCCCACCCCCCTGGACAATCTTCTATATTGTTCCACTCCCCCCTGGACAAGCGTCTATTATGCCTTCTAACCCCCCAGGACAGGCTGTCATCTGTAGGGGTGCATAATTAAATAACGGAATAGCCCAATGATGTCATTGCCACTCCCACTAGCAATGACAAAGCTAACCAAGTTGGTCGTATTGTGTTTGTCAGCAGTGATTTTGATCTTTCTGTTGTTTTATACTACCGATTTCGCCTCCTACGGCAGAACCAAGGGGAACCGCGCCTATAACACTTATTGGGAGGGTACGAGAATTTTGTACCTTGTGCAAACAGAGCAGTGTCTCAATCCCTACCACACGAGGAAAGACGTCTTGGGAGATGAGAACCTTGGATTTGACGTCATTGTCCTTTCCTACAAGCAGGCATGTCTGGACTCATCGATGCCTCACGTGCAGTATCTCCTGAACACCAGCACGATTTGGTCCACGGGAAGGAACGTTCTGTTCGAAGCTGCCATGAATAGAAACAAGACCTACCTTTACTACTTGTTTATGGACGACGATATTTACCTCGGAGATATAAATCAGACAAACCCTTGGCGGAAGTTTGAGAATTTTTTGCGCTCCGTTGAGCCAGCAATAGGATGTGTTGACCAAGGCTGGGTTGCAAGAATGCGCATCTTTCACGCGGATAACAAATGCTCTGGTGATGGAAAGGGGTACATCGGGGGTATGTGGATTGATGCCAACTTCAATGCCTTTCACTACAAAGCAGTCCAACATATTCTCCCTTACGAGTCTAAGTTTGACCGGCAGACGTGGTGGGCCAGTCATTTGTCAGCCATGATTCGAATGGAGGTCTTGTTTAGGGGACAGCTTGCCATCCATAGTGAATTGTACTCAGAAAATCGACAGCATCGACCCTATCCCAAAGAGTTCAACTTCCCTCCACAAATGATAGGCAATATGACCGAAGGCTTGGACAGAGTTGTCCCTGCAGACCGCGCTGAGTGTGCCAATGCCATCATACAGCAGTGGAGGACAACAGATATCAGGACACATGGTTTGAGCTCGCCCACAATGTGTTTACCCCCTCCTCCCCCTCACGACAAAATTACACCTGGTCAATATGCATGTGCCTAGTGTGTGCAAGCAATACAGTACGCCTACAAGTCCTATTAAAATCTTTATAATAATTTTTTTTCCAAATTATATATTAAATAATACATACATATAATAACATCTACACACAGACAATACAATAAAACAATAAGATGTGGGGGCATTAACCTGGTTAGGATGGATGTAGCATTTGCCCTAACCAGTTGTGGCCATAAATGTCATTAATGGTTACAAATTTCGATTTGCTGCTCAGATGGCAATTCTTGAGGCAACTGTGGAAAACAGTTGTGTGGCTTCTTTACCCCATTCCCCATAACTTTCAGCCACTACAGGAATGCAAACCCAACCCAGCTCAGAACACTTGGGTTGTTTTCTTTATGTTTTCTTGCTTCAGTAGTGAGTGCGGCAGCAGTGGCTGTCACTCCCACTTCCAATAAGGTTTGTGGATTAAGCGGTGATGGGACAGACACACCCACGCTGCTGTCCTACACATGACCCAATTGGGAATCAGTATATCAACTGGGCGGGTCTGATTCTACCTGCACTCCAATGTGAGCACGATGACACACTTCCACAATGCAGTCACGAAGTCTGTTGTGCCTGTTGATCACATCTCCATGTTTACATGTGACTGCATGATGGCCTAAATGATAGAGTGCACTTCCAGGGCACAAGGAACACTGAGAACCCCCTGAGGTATCTAAACTAAGCTACCACTTTAAGGCAACCTGGAAAATGGGAGCAGTCAAGTGTAGCCCAAGACACTCAGAAGGAATGACGGAAAGCCAAGAAGCAGCAAAAGGGGATGAAACTGAAAGCAGATGAACCCTATCTGCCACTGATGAATAATTTAGCAGTAAGTTAAATAGTTGATCATCCAGTTTCTCTGAAAGAGGCTTCTGATAAATAGAAGAGGATGAAAGAAGAGTTTCAGCACTGATACCATCACTTGGTGCGACCAAGCAGTTGAATCTATCAATTGCCTGGGACAAGTGTAAAGTGGAATGCGATCCATAACCCGCCGAACAGAGGGAAGTAATAAAAGCAGCTGGTGAGTGAAGAGACAAGGATCGCAAATCCAGACCTCCCTTTCTCAAACTCAATTGAGCCTGCTGCCAAGCATCATTGGACACATCCACACCTGTGCACAAGCAAAACATCCTTCAGACACTTTCATCAAAGAAAGTAAGAGCATCCTTTATGAGGGAGGTAGGGGTTGCATGAGTTAAATGAACAAGCTTGAAAAATGCACCACAAAGGCTAAGCAAAATTAGGGCAACCTGAGGATCAATCAGGCCAAGCTCTTCCGGTTGGGACCACAGACCTGCAACATTTTTGAGGCTCTTGGAAACAAAGAAAGAACAGAATTCTTTACCCCCTATGGGAGCTCCAAGAATCACCAAATTTGGCTTATCAGAACTTATCATGCTGGATGGAAATAAGTCAAGCAAGTGGGAACTGAAAACTTCACATTTGGGCAGATTGATCAGTGAAAATTCCCAGTGCTGGGCCCTCTGATTGAAGGAGTGTGAGAGCCCTACATAAGGCAGCCCTTGGGCCAGCAAGGACCCCATTGTCCATGTACCAGGCTTGATAAAGGAGGTTGGAGCAGGTGGCATAGATGGCTTTGACAAGAATATTCAAAACAAGTGAAAACAGTAGCAGGCCCAGTGGATCCCCCTGTTGGACACCTGACTCCAAGGTCAAGCAACCCAAGGAGGGCCAAAGAAGAGGGTGCTGGCAGCTGATCCAGGGGAAGAGCTCGGGGAAGTGCTTTACACATTCGAAAAGGAGAGCTTGGCGAGACACTAGATTAAAAGCATTCTTCATGTCAATCTTCAAAACTCCAAACTCATCATCAAACCAATGTTGATCCATGCAAGCGTGCAAACCATGAATAACTTTTTCAGCACAATTTGGGCAAGCAACACCAAACTGAAATGGCTCAAAGAAGGAAGCAGCCTTTTCTTTCAGAGCCCCACAAAGACAATCTACCGTTAGGTGGCGAATTGATTCTCCAACAGCAATTGGTTGGATATCTCCTTGTTTAGAGCTGTTAGGTTACCTCCCGCCATAAAAACAGCAACTTCAGCTGGAGCCCTACTAGAAACCAAAAGGTCAATGACAGCCCGAAGAGAGTGTAAGATGGGTATCTATCTGCAAGGGAACCTCAGCTGCATCTACCGTATAATCCCAGATAAACGCCGCGGCGTTTATTCGGAACATTTTTAATTTTTTCAACCCCTCGTGGTTTAAGTGTTTTCTCTTGAACTATATGTACAAATCAGATGCTATTTTAGAATCTCATAGCCATACACCCCTACTACTGTGTTGCATTCTTGGTAAGTCTTAATCTTTGTCCTGTTTGACGTAAGGACCGACGACGTAGGTAACGGTTGCGGTCGCCGCGACCCGTAGTTAACGAAGCTATAAATTTTTTGTATTGGTACATTGCTCACCTTGTACCCTTGCCTGATCGATCTGTCAAGTTAGTTATTGCGTTGCGTTGCGTGTTGATTTTTAGCAGAGCGTACAAAAGCCTTGCTTCTTCCCGCCCTGTTCCTGGCAAAATGGGAGTTGCCATATTAAAATTAATTTCATTCCGCCCTAAATTACAAGCGCAGCGTACGCTGCGCTTGTAATTTAGGGCGGAATGAAATTAATTTTAATATGGCAACTCCCATTTTGCCAGGAACAGGGCGGGAAGAAGCAAGGCTTTTGTACGCTCTGCTAAAAATCAACACGCAACGCAACGCAATAACTAACTTGACAGATCGATCAGGCAAGGGTACAAGGTGAGCAATGTACCAATACAAAAAATTTATAGCTTCGTTAACTACGGGTCGCGGCGACCGCAACCGTTACCTACGTCGTCGGTCCTTACTTCAAACAGGACAAAGATTAAGACTTACCAAGAATGCAACACAGTAGTAGGGGTGTATGGCTATGAGATTCTAAAATAGCATCTGATTTGTACATATAGTTCAAGAGAAAACACTTAAACCACGAGGGGTTGAAAAAATTAAAAATGTTCCGAATAAACGCCGCGGCGTTTATCTGGGATTATACGGTATTAGATGTTGTATTTGAAGGCCAGAGGCCCAGCTGTTGTCAATTTGGGGAATGATCTTAGAATGGCCATTAAGTTAATGAGTAGATGGGAGTTTGAAATCAGTGTGTGGGGTGTCAGGAACCAATGGGCAGGCACAAGAAGGATGTTTGTTAACCAACACATTCCAGGTGGTTTGATTATTAGGCGTGGCACCAGAGGATGTTAAAGTCTGACAAACTTTACCATGTAAACCATCCTGAGCCAGAGAAATTGCAGAAGCCAACTTCTTCCTAACAGGATCCACCTTCTGGTGTGCATGATTTGACGAAGCAGCATGTGCCACCGCCAGCTTCCACAGATCCCTTAAACGACCATCTAACCACATCTGACATAAGACATCAATCGGTACAGGCTTATTGTGACGACCTCCATGTTTAGAACTAGGAAGGACACACTTAGGTTTAGACAGGACTCCACTGAGTCCTCCAAGACCACAGCTCTAAGTGCAGATGATAAGGTACGAGCAAAGGACAGCTTTGCATTAGTACTGAGGTATAAATCAGATTGTTGAACACCGGAGCTCACAAACACCGGAGAGACTAGGGATGACATCAGAAACAGCATCAGGAGTAGACATGGGCACAATCGACAAGGATGGAATCTGGAATGGAATGCACTTCTTTAAGTTATGAGAAGTGTTGTGTGTGATAGCAATTAGCAAATTTGCGTATAATCGGTTATCCATAGCACCAGAATAGGCGCCTCTGACATCACCATGCAAATGGATTTTCCACATTGATGGAGCAATGAGAGCCTGACAACCAAAGGCAATACAGGGCTTCCTAACTATGTCACATTGAGGCTCAGGGAATGAGGTAATGTCTTCGGAATTTAGTGATAACACAGGTGGTTCAGGAGGCTGAGATGGTGATGGAGTTTTATGAGAAATGCCTTACTGTAGCTGTGGCTGTGACTTAAATGGTATAATGGTGATAGGGACTGTCGTTTAGATGGAAATTGACGAGGTGTGGCTAACAGTTGTGACGAATTGGATATAGATGGCGTGGACAGCCGTTTAGATGATGTTCGAATTGTAGATAGTAAAATAGTGATACCATGTATGTACAGCAGACTTATATGTACTGTATACATGTATACAGTTGTAATGTCACTCGCACAATTGACCAGCAGTCACGAATAAAGCTTATCACACACGCGGCATGTAGAACCAAAAAATACATCAGACAAATGCCGCCCACATGTGACAATATATGCAAGGTCATGCACAATTAAAAGGTCATCTAGAACCGTCCAGCGTCAATCTGTTTATTATGTACTAAGTGTCTGTTATAGCAGTACATGCATGTGGGATTAAGTATCAATTTGTGAAGGGTTCACTTCTCTAATGCAGTTTCATGTGCTTGGGAAGGTGAACTAATACCACCACAAGTGCGCACGTGACTTGTACTTCCATGCCATGCAGCTTCTTATACTTAGATGGTTATGCTGTGTAGGGCTATGGAAAGTACAGGGAAAAGTGTCGTTTTATTTATTCTCAAAGCAGGTGATATGGTGTTGTCACATCAAGGATCAATGTGAAAGGGGGTCTTGATCAAAGCCTAGTGCAGTGGCAAAGGTGATTGAAAACAAACCCCAATCACTGGAATGAATTGCACCCTTTTAGTAGCTGTGAGGCTAGCAATGTTGTTTGAAATCCATCTAGGTAAATTGTGATCCACAGCTTCAGCTAGTATTGGGCAGCAATTGATCATATCATTCATGTGAAGATTTCAACATCTTCTTATGCCATCAAACCCCACAAGGTCACTGTTCTTTGCTTTAGGTGCTTGAAGTTGTCCCATCACCTGGTATTTAAATCAACTTCAAAACCTTTATGCTGATGTTGCAGTTGCATTAGATATGTGCTGGGTGACAGATTGGTGAACACATCAACTGCTTAGTCTTGCAAGGACACTTTCTTTTACCATGAAATCTTGCTCTGCACTTAAAAGCTATCTGTATGGGGTAAATAATAACCAGCCAGAATGACCCTGTCTGTGTATGGCATAAATGATAATCTGAATTGTTAACTTTTCCTGTTCGATGCCTAAATAATTAGAATTAAAACTAAATTATAATAGTATCATTTTCTAAATGCATCTGTCACATACATGTAGATAAATGAAATGATAAATGCCATTGTATGAAACAAATTAAATGAATCCATTATTCCATTGTATTGCTGACCTCTGTCAATTGTGTCTATATCAGCCCTTTCAATGCATGGCATTCTTGAAAAGGGTTTCTTTCATGCAGCATTGTTGCAAGGGATTTCTTTATGACATCTGAATGTAAGGCATAGACTGATAGATCTTACTAACTTTCTGCATGTCAGGCCCACTCTATCCGCATGCAGGATTGCGTGCCTGTCTACAATAATTGATGGCCCAAAGCACCAAAGACATATCCTGGAAACAGAAATTGTGGAGCACATTAAAGCTGTATCAACAATCAAACATCCAATACAGCCACCATTATCAGCGACACAAACACTGTCTGTACTGAGTGAGCTGGAATGCTCCATCTGTCTTGGTGTGCTAACTCAACCTATGCAGCTTCCATGCGAAAGACTTGTGTGTGCCACTTGTCTGATCGACCTGATCCATGTAAATGTAGCACACTGTCCCTGCTGTTATTCCAGTGCACAACTGTAATTCAGCAACTCCTGCATGATGTCATGGTGTGGTGTGAATCATGCACGAGTAGTATGACTATGACTCACACTGTTTCAGTACTGTTAGAAATGCAACTCGTGTGTAAAGTAGTTCACCAGATGTTCAGTACTACCAAGGAGAACTACATACAGATTCCCACAGGAGGGACAGTGAGTAGTAATGTAAGAAATTAGCATTGTACTTAACACTGAACTTATACAGCCCCTTGAAGTTGGTTTGCGTAACTGCACCACGAGCAGTATACTATCAGAGCTTAGTGTTCGCACGTGCAAGTGCCGTGTTCACGAACTACAGAAGACGCGAACCATCTTGAATGGTAGCAGTGAAGATGCTGACTTCATGTTAGAGGATGAGCTGAGAGCTCTGAGCACGGAAAAGAAGGAACAGTTACTTCATGATGCAGGGATCACTGTTAACATACCACAATGCAAGGGCTTGCCATTAAGTCCATGCTTAGTATCCCTTGGTATAGGTTAAGGATTCTCAACAGGTAATGCATGTATATACAAAGTGATATGAACTTAAAAAAGTAAACTTTCAACTGGATACATTACAAATGGTTGAAGCAGGCTGGTGTTTACCTTGGCAGTGAGAGGAAACAGCATGCCCTTTGCAATCAGCTGGTGGGTGATAACCCTGAAGGTTGAGTTAGCTCCTTTTTTCCTTTATGTTGCCAATGGTGGGGAATTCCCCACCATTGCCAACATAAAGGCATTCCAGCATTCTGAGCTCAGAGGGGCATGCAGCATTTGCCTATACACCCAGCCTCAGAAAGAAAGTTGTCCAACTTCTAAAGCAAAATGACATATAGGACAAATTTCATCTGTTCAACTAACTATGCATGAGTTGTACTTTATCCGCAGGGTGGGTACACTCACTTGGCATCACAGAACCATTCCTAGTGATGAGATATGGCTCAAAATGGGTGGTGACAAGGGTGGAGGCTATTGAACTTTCAAATTGTCAACCATGCAAAGACCTAATTCTGTCAACAACACATGTGTATTCTCATGCTTTGAAGCAAGTGACACGGTTTCCAATCTCCATGTGGTACTGGACAGGTTTAGAGGTGAAGTGACCAACATATGTACAATGAAGTGGAAGTAAGAAATGCATATGTTATATCTACATACTTTTTATATGTAAACCATTTATATATGCTTACACACAAGGGACTATAGGTTCAAAGTGTTTCTCAGTGGTGACTATGATCGTATGTATGGGCTTTCTGGTGCAAGTGGTAAGAACATATAGAACACATTTCCTATCTGGCCCATTCAACTTGTATATAATCCTCGGGAAACAGCCATGCATTTTGTGCCTCATCACCCTAGACCAGTACAAATACCACTAGCTGCTAGCTGATTTGTGCATTACGCATACACATTGATTACATTAGGCCTGCATACCAGGTGTGCATGTGACAAGAGAGACTTTTCAGAAGATCTTTGCCCTTTTCCAAGAAGCTTGTCATGAGCTAGATCTAAAACTGGCGATGTATTGGAGAGAAACCCAATCAACAGTACTGAATACGAAGGTTACTGCAGCATGCTAAGAGATCTCAGCACTGCAACAATTGAACTAGAAAGCTTGCTGCAAGAGGAGGAGACAATCCAACAGGTGGCAACTTTCTATTCAGTTGTTGATGGGAGTAATCCTTTGCTTGCAAGACGTCTTCTGGAACTATCCAGCACCTGCCACACAAATGTTGAAGTCCTGGTGAGTGAATCAGGTTCATATTAATTCTAATTCACATTCTTTAAAATGAAGGAGAATTGGATCACTGGAATCAGAAATACAGTCATCAAGGGCTTCAACAATGATGAAGGACCATGCATCAAGAGCATTCAAATGTGTTTGAATGATATTGGAGTGTGTCATCAACACTACTATGGAGGGATTTTTGTAGGAAATCATGTCCACGCAATGCTAAAGGTATATAAAGCAGCTAATAGCATCATGTATTTATGAGTCCTGCATTTCAGCCCACCAATGCGGAAGCTTTGTGTTCTTGTATTCTAACCACTGCACAAGACACACCTACATTCCAACTTTCACAACATACTGCTGCAATTGCTAACACTATTAAGCCTGACACAATACAGCGACTTGGAAAGTGCTTACTTTTGATTCATGGACAGGTAGTAAACTTCTTCTCAATAGATGATGCCATCAAGAAGTTCTTTGCAACACTTGATAGCACATTTGGTGTCATTAAGAGAATTAACTGTGAAGATGCACCTCCTAGAGGACCACATCGTGGAGTGGATATCAACACATCAAGCACGCTGGGGCTTAACAGGAGAGCAGGGTGCCGAATCAATTCACGCTAAACTCCTTAATACACACTTACTCAGGGATACGAAATCCAACAGCAAAGCTGAACAGCATAATGAATGAGCACTACCTTAATGTACCTGAACTCTTCATGACCAACCATCTGCAGCATATAGGTTTGGAGCAAGAGTACATAAAAATCTGCATATGCATTTAGGATTATTGATTAAAGACAGCCTTTGCATCATCCTAATTTTATGTCAGGTCAGCTTTTATGGCTAAGCCTTGCTCTGGAGGAACTTGATATGTAATCCCTGCATGCTTTCTTTAGAAGATCACTTTTTCATAATTGCTGAGGCTTTGGAGCTCTTCGTGAAGAAGTGCAGACATATCATTGCAGTTAAGAACTTCTCAGTTGCAAATTCTGTGCCTGTTTATTGCTACTAGCCTTATTCATGGGACACTCGGATTCATTAATCCGTGCAAGTGTCAATGGATTCAATAAGTTTGCTTATCTAATCATAACAAGGTTTACAATATACAAATGATGTAATTATTAACATGCTCTTCCCCCAGTTGGAACCTTGATGATGTCAGGTTTTGGACTGGAAGATAGCATCAATTGGATAACTGACATTGGTGAATATTTTAGTGCTGCTTTGGAAGCAACCATTGAGTGTGGAGGCATAGCAGCTGGTTGTTCACTGGCAATGCACTGTCCGCTGCAATGCTGCAGTTGTGACTACTGTACAACCCTGCTGTGATATCTCCATTGCAGGAACCACAGTGCAAAATGATATCCTGCAGGAAGCTGATGTAATAGCAGGAGCTGGTTTCACAGTCAGTCAGTACAGTATGCATGCAACATAAAGCGCGGGGTGGACATTCCAGATTAATTTTTATTCTGTATAATCCTTTGTGCCAGTCAGTTCGCACATACAACAGCTTGACAAGGCAGCTGCACTGGCCTGTGGAAAATGCAATGGCGGAAGAAACATTTCAGCTTTTCCAGTAGTTGGCAGTTGAGTCTCATTTATTACGTTTGCATAGTATGGCGCAACAGTGTTCTAAACGCAATTGCAGTTTGTGATGCTGACCTAAATGCTTCTCAACTTTCTTGGGTCTTCCACCCTGGAAGATGGCTTCAAAATTGTCACACACAAGTGTATTCCTATGTATTATGTATTCTGTTTTTCATTTTATATTTATTTATTTTGTATGATGTAAAAACATTATCCTTACTTTACCTTGCACTCACCGCCCGGTAATGTACGTGGCATCCCAGGAATGAAGTGTAATGGTACTCGTGAAATGGGGTGTTTTTATGTAGCTTGCGTTGCACAGCATCGTTGCAACGCTTACAAAACATTGGTGAACATTGTCCTTGAAAGCCTCTTGTCCGAAGCTCAAATTTAGTGAACCTGGAGCAATGATAACCCTTGTCTATTTACCAGCAGATACTGCCCACACAGCCGGCAATATTTTTCGAGTTTACCCTGATAGAACTCTATATGTTTCTATTTGCGTTTACTAGTATTGGTAGAATATTCACTGGTATAATATTCACTGGTATACTTTTTCAGGGTCATCGAAGTACAAGTATTTTATTAGAGCAACTCCGAAACCTACCTCAATGCCCACTGATTGTTACGTGCCGCAGAACACCTCAGAAAACTTCCATTCGCGAGAACTTTGTATATCTTCTGTAATGATTGCACGCGATCATTACCTCCCCATAAATGTAATCTGCATGCATCTCAGATTGGTGCACAATTCGTCTGTGCACAAGAATAGGCCCTTTGTTATAGGTACTGTGCGTCATGATTGGTCAAACAATGGTCTCAGAACAGAGCAGTGATGAGTTAATTGCATGACGCCTACATTGCTCCCTCTTGACACGTAAAACAGTAGTGTTAAGGAAGAGAAATATTTACTAAAACGGATGAATATGTGGATTATAAGCCTGCTTTACCTGAGCAAGAGAAAGGAACGCGATAGATCTTAAAGGTGGATAGTTGCTCTGAGGATTCGAAGACTTGCATAGCTTGACCAAATGCTAAGCGATATTTCTTGGTATGTGCGACTGACTACAGTGACTAGTGAACTTGAACCTGTGTTTGGACAATACTATATTATATAGTGGGTTTAAATGCCCGATACATGTAGTTAAAAATTAGAGGTCGATCAACCTTGGAAAACGTCTTCTTGGCATGTGCATGTATAAGCTGCCCCTACGTACCTGTTCCAAGATGCACTGTGTATGTGACTATAGGCTAGAACGATTGATATATATTTTGACAGTCAACGTTTCTCGTAAACGAGTGTAGTGCAACATCTGAAGAGGAACAATGACTTCGATCAGAGATAATACAGATGCTTGTTTCGACACTTGGGTTAACAGCTTTGCCTTTCTTAATTCATAAGCCATCATATCAATGAAATAGTTACTGGTGAAGCGTGCGACGCTTCATTGATCTCACACTGCTAGTATCAGCACTACCCATGGTATCAGCAAGCCGTTGCCTGTGTATGGAGTATTTAAGTTATGCTTTCCTCTGTATCTAACGATGATGCATGAAATACACATACAGCAACGCAAACACACACATAGAATGGGATAAAACACATTGCCGCTTTATAATTTGCATTTTATTGTGACCCAAAGGGTGGGACGGGGGAAACAACATAATTTGGAATGAAAGGATTGACTCGAGGTGAAACACTTTGTAAAGATGGTGGCTTTAATAAAAGCCGTTTAAACGAGTGTAGGCGGAAAAAGCCGAAGGGAAGCAGTTTACTTGCTGCTCGTGTACTTGGTCACAGCCTTGGTGCCCTCGCTGACTGCGTGCTTAGACAGTTCACCAGGTAGGTGGAGCCTCACGGCTGTCTGGACCTCCCGGCTGGTGATGGTGTGCTTCTTGTTGTAGTGGGCCAGGCGGGACGCCTCGGTGGCAATCCTCTCGAAGATGTCGTTCACGAACGAGTTCATGATGCTCATGGCCTTGCTGGAGATGCCCGTGTCAGGGTGGACCTGCTTCATCACCTTGTAGATGTAGATGGAGTAGCTCTCCTTGCGGAGCTTCTTCTTCTTGCCCTTCTCGCCGGGCACTTTGGGCTTGGCTGCCTTCTCTCCCTTCTTGCTTGCGACTTTTCCGGGCATTGTCTATTATGTTTCGCTGCGCACTAAACGTGAGTGATGAGAGAGAAAGGCGTTCCTATTTATATCAATACCACTTCCGTTTGGCGCCGGATCACTTCTACACGGACCAATCGCGTATCGGATATAATAAGTGATCCGCTCCATTTGATTGGTCGTGCACATTTGCTCAAGTGATCCTCTTCGGTTGGTACAAAAGGTGGCGGGATAAAATCATCACACTTAACTTGTATCGTTTGTTGTCAACGCAATCACTCGGAAACGAAATGACTGGACGTGGAAAAGGAGGCAAAGCCCGCGCCAAGGCTAAAAGCCGTTCTGCTCGCGCAGGACTGCAGTTCCCCGTTGGACGAGTTCACCGTCTTCTCCGTCAAGGGAACTACGCCGAGCGTGTCGGGGCGGGAGCTCCCGTGTACCTCGCCGCGGTGATGGAGTACCTTGCCGCCGAAATCTTGGAGTTGGCGGGAAACGCAGCCCGCGACAACAAGAAGCAGAGGATCAATCCCCGCCACCTTCAGCTGGCCATCAGGAACGACGAAGAACTGAACAAGCTTCTGGCCGGAGTGACCATCGCTCAGGGAGGTGTGCTGCCCAACATCCAAGCCAGCCTTCTTCCCAAGAAGACGGCCACTGGTGCAGCCCCCACCAAGAAGACTCAGGAAGACGCCTAAATGCATGCATGCATCAGTATCCATCGTCGTTTGGTCCGCTGGTTCGACTTATTTTTAAATGGCTTTTTTCAAAGCCACCACCTTCTTACAGGGGGTTTTAACCATTGCTTTGCATAACCAGGCCATACTGTTTAGCATGTTCACATGTGATGGTAAATATTTTATCCCGTTTTGTTTGTTGCTTCACATACATGTGCAAGATTAAATGATGGCCTTCGCCCGTTAAGTTCTAATCCTCCCATTAAAATCTTCCTACTATACAAATTCATCTTCGGCGTCTAGCTCGATTTGCCAGCACTACTTAATAATTATTTAAACATCTATTGCGTGATCTTAACACTATCAGTCCTATAGCAACACGGCCAGGCGGTTGGCCGCGATTACACTTATTTTCGATTTGTATTTAAAGCCCTCTCAAGCTCCATTCCAGCTGTATGCGCAGAAACATACTGAATTTACTATATCTTGCCACAGTGTATATAGGTCATTGTGTAGTATAAATTGAAAAGGCTGCATGCCATGGTGTATTTTGTTTTGCAAACAGGTTGATTAACTCTATGCACAATATCATCTCTGGTAGAAGTATAGGGCAGGCTCATGCTTGTATGTACCAATGTATACATCGCTGAATATCTTAAGTTCCGTCACATAAGGTACATTATTACTGATACTCGGTACACTATGACAACTTCAATGTGTGTGATGATCACGCAGAGATTAAACCCTTGTAGAAAAGTGGTGGCTTTGAAAAAAGCCATTTAAAAATAAGTCGAACCAGCGGACCAAACGACGATGGATACTAATGCATGCATGCATTTAGGCGTCTTCCTGAGTCTTCTTGGTGGGGGCTGCACCAGTGGCCGTCTTCTTGGGAAGAAGGCTGGCTTGGATGTTGGGCAGCACACCTCCCTGAGCGATGGTCACTCCGGCCAGAAGCTTGTTCAGTTCTTCGTCGTTCCTAATGGCCAGCTGAAGGTGGCGGGGATTGATCCTCTGCTTCTTGTTGTCGCGGGCTGCGTTTCCCGCCAACTCCAAGATTTCGGCGGCAAGGTACTCCATCACCGCGGCGAGGTACACGGGAGCTCCCGCCCCGACACGCTCGGCGTAGTTCCCTTGACGGAGAAGACGGTGAACTCGTCCAACGGGGAACTGCAGTCCTGCGCGAGCAGAACGGCTTGTTTCACCTCGAGTCAATCCTTTCATTCCTTTGCCTCAAATTATGTTGTTTCCCTCGTCCCACCCTTTGGGTCACAATAAAATGTAATTTATAAAGCAGCAATGTTCTCCACATTGGGCTATTCCATAAAATAATTGTACACCCCTACTGATGACCAAAAAAGTTGTCCAGAGGGGGTCCAATGGTAATCCTAGGGGGATGTTCTATTGCAGTGAGATGTGTCCAGAGGGGGGTCCAATGGCAATGATGGCAATGTCCTAGGGGTGTCGCACAGTGAGATGTGTCCGGATGGGTTTCAAAGGTAATGGTATCCTACATCAGGATGTGTCCAGAGGGGGTTCAATGGTAATGTCCTAGGGGGGTGTTTTACATCGAGATGTGTCCAGAGGGGGTTCAATGGTAATGTTCTAAGGGGGTGTCCTACATCGAGATGTGTCCAGAGGGGGTTCAATGGTAATGTCCTAAGGGGGTATCCTACATCAGGTTGTGTCCAGAGGGGGTTCAATGGTAATGTACAGGGAAGTGTGTCCAGAGGGGGTCCAAAATAAATGTCCTGGGGGGGTATGGTGTAGAGGCGTTATATCCTGGGGGATACCTTGATATTAGTCATCAGTAGGGGTGTACAATTATATTATGGAATAGCCCATTTGAACTGGGAACCAGAGAACGTTTATAACTATTTAAAAGTTAATATTTTATTCCCAGAGATGAAAAATTGAGGCTCATTGAGATACCTACCAATTGGGTTACGTCGATATATATTTTATATTCCCCAATACTATGTCCTTCATGCCCCAAACCACTTCCTGCTTCAACCTGAGGACCCAAACAGGCCAGACGGCAAGATTCTAAGAGGACATCCCTGAGCCTGTTGTGCCGCGACACCACATCTCCTCCGTGCTTGCATGTTAAGGCATGGTGGCCTAAAGGGTCTATCATCTAATGCACTATTGACATTCCTGGGGCCTATCTCAATTTCCACTAGGAAAAAAAAAACAAAACAACAAAACAATGCTATACTGCATACCCATTGCATTGCATGCAAATAAATGCCATCCTGCGCAGTGTCAGAGCTCTGGCTATGCTTACAACGTGCACGTGATTCATTCTCGGTATATAGTCTCTTTTTTTTTTTTTTGAAACGGATAGCTTTTTTTGCATTACGTAAGCCCGAGCGCTGATAATATCATGTAAGGAGACAAAAAACGCAACAACAATTATACTATGCGACCTGTAGGAATATAGAGATAGATGAACTCTCAAGATGAACTGGGAACATGCACTTTCTTACTGCAGGAATGCTGCAACGTGAGTCAAAGTTTCTTTAGGCAGCTAACTTTCGCACTGTATATAGTTCACATTGCATGGATGATACATGTATACGTGTAGGTGAACGCACGGGAGTAACTTTTAAGTTGATTAGAATTATTTGTCACTTCTGGGTGTAATGTACAGCTAAATAGAGATTTACATACAGTATGCTAGCAGATTCTGAAGATTACCATTATGCACAACCCCACTGATTCACTTAATCGGGAAGGAAAATCACCATGCACATTACCGTGTGTATCAGTGAATTTCTGATTGTTCTACATTAATCTGGCGCAAGAATCACAAAGACCCCTAATTCTGAATGATACAGTACCCTTGCCTCAACATATTTTTAAGAAGCTCGATGTATATTTAGTCCTGTACGATGCACGTCTAGTATAAGTTATATAATAATTATAACCATTCAAGTGCTAATTGACCATCTGCATCTTATGAGCAACTTCACACAGTGTGCACACTTGATGGTTATAAAGTTTTTGACTCTTCCCCAAGTTGATTTTTTGGCACTGGATGTCAATTCCCCTCCCCCTCCCCAATTCCCGGACAAAGTGACTAGTATATGGCTTGAAAGACTCATTTATAGACAACATTCTCAACTTTCTGTCGAAACGAGCTTGAGTTTTATCAGCTGTACGTTAGAAGTGATCTGCCTCGCTCTTTTCCATGCGAATTGCATCCAATGGTGGAATGTATAGTTCATTACTCTGCATCTTTAAGCAATCAGTTTGTCTCAACTGAGCCTCACTTTGAATGCTGCATGTGTCTGCACCATTCCAATGTGCCACTTGAGTGGGGCTGTACGTTCCCCATCTTTTGCGATACACCATCACACACAGTGCAATTACAAGCATGACGATTATTGTGATGAACAGGAGAAGAGCAAATCCTCCGCCAGCTACACCGAAAACTACTCGGATACTTTTAGTTACTATTGGTCTTGTTGTGTCTGAACTGGTGCTAGGGTTGGTAGTAGGACCTATGGCAGAAAGAGGGGCTAGGAATTAATTTTATTTGCACTCAAGGTTAAGATATGCTAGCTGAAAATAAAAAATTAACGTTAGCAGTTAATAAGTGTGAAGTTGTTATCCAAACTTCCCTGCTATGTGATGAATTCTGCATGCAGTTACAAGACAATAAACCAAATGAAATTTGATATACTAATATTAAAAACCAGTATCCTAAGCATTAGTGCAGTGCTAAAAAATATCAGCTCACAAACCAATCCTAAACACAAGTCTAATCGGTATCAAAGTGACTTTCAGATTCACTTGATTTTGCAAGGAGTTTCATTTATTTCAATCATTATTAAGATAATTTTATTTTCTATACTAGTTGGAATTTAAAAATTAGTGATTACTTGTGTGTAGTTTGGAATACTGTATATGTATACTTGCTGAGAAACTGGCTGTGTTTTCCCTTTTACTTGGAAATCAGGGTGGATCATCAATATGAAATAAAAATTGTCATGAAATGTAGTCATTTGGGAGCATGTGGGCCCAAAGAATAGGAACAAGAACACACTGCATGCTTACTGCAGCCAAGCTCATCACTGCCATCTCCACAGTCATCAGTGCCATCACAGTGATGTGCTGCAGCAATGCATTGTTCATTTGTGCACATGAGATACCTTGGAGGAGAGCAATCTATTTTCGTACGTAACAAGACAAAGGTCTGTAAACATCGTTCTATACACCACTCAAAACTAATACAGGACCACAATTCAGTAAATATAACACATTCACTTCATTTGTGAATTATGCTGATGTGGTGAGAGGGACCAAATCATGCTCATTGCCATTAGATGATGCAATAATTGTGAATACAGAAAGATGACCAACTGTTTGTTGTTAACACCGGATCCGTGAGAACAGGACATTTTTTGAGCTGATTTTGTCGTGACGTTTTTCTCATTCGTAAACAGTGACTATATTCTCATTTCTACACACAAACATCGAATTCTACTAATTTTGGCACTGCAGTCTTTCAGCTCTCTGAAAGACAGAGTTCAAAGCCAAATGTCTATCATATAGGTCTGGGCACGATGGAAATAAGTAATTACGCGTATACGGGCGGAGGTCCTATTAAAGCTTCACGCTAAAATTAGTGACATATAAGCCACGCATTTGTCGATTATCGTTTCTCTCTCTCTCTCTCTCTCTCTCTCTCTCTCTCTCTCTCTCTCTCTCTCTCTCTCTCTCTCTCTCTCTCTCTCTCTCTCTCTCTCTCTCTCTCTCTCTCTCTCTCTCTCTCTCTCTCTCTCTCTCTCTCTCTCTCTCTTACTTGTCAACGGCTTTTCTGATGTTAATCCTGCACAAAACGTATCAATTTTGTAAAGTTTTCATGTACTCTGTGATGCGCCTTACTAGCTCGTACGGGTGTATCTGGTAACGATCTATCCTTCCTTGGACGACCTGGACGTTGGTGGGGTTTGCATAGACAACACTTAGTGCAACGCGTTCCTCCATCACACTTAGTGCACACTGGTTTCTTGTGCTTCTCAGCACATGATTTACACTCGACTCGTCCACTAATGACCTAATAACGAATTACGTCACTTTCCATGGGTCTGGGGACTTACCAAGGCAAGTTGGCTTAACGTTTTGTACAAAATCTAAGCGGATTAATGAAACGTTATTCGCTATGATCTCTATTGGTAAACAAACTAAGCATGAAAGCACAATCAAACTTGTTGAATAGGGCTTGAGAAAAAAGTGTACTTACGTCCCCGCGATGACCGAGAAATTGCGAATCGCGTCTCTTACAATGCATACAGATCTAGCATCAATCTTGCTACAAGATTAAAAATGACATAAACAATTTCAGCGATGGTTGGGCTATCCAAAAATGCCACTCTTGTAGCGAGAAACATTTTTCCGACTAATTTTCTGAATGGAGGGTTCGACAAAAAAATGTCCTGTTCTCACGGATCCGGTGTTAAAAAAAATTTACACGTAATGCAACACAGAAAGTTGCAATTCTTGTACTGCAAGTACTGTTACTATTCTAGGGAAAAGAGTGTTCTTATCAAATGCAATACATAAAGAAAGCATGAAAATAAGTATACTTTAGACAAGATATTTTAATGGACATGCTCTACCTTTAACATATACATACTCATCCATCCCCCAAATGAACAGGTATTTTACCATTCTGCCTGGCAACTTCCTTTTTCAAACAAAAAAGCAACAGAAGCCTCCATTTAATGACTCTGATTTAATAATTTGAATTGTGGAATTTTAAGTGCAAAGAGTGTTTGAGAGGATTTGAAATGACAGGTAGCATGTTTCATATGATTGCCCATATTGCTCTTACTATAGCAGCGAACTCCAGCAAAGGAACTGCTATTACAGTCCACTGGTGTAGTGAAACGACAGGAGATAATGGAAGCTTCACTGCCTTTGCAACCACCAATGTCGGGCCAAGTATATGCAGCCTTCCCGGGACCAAAGAATGAATCATAGAACGAAGCACTTGCTTTGTAATATAACAAACCAAGATGACTGAAGACATCCATTGTTCACTGAAATACATATACTTACCAGAGGTGTATCCCAACTGCTTACATACGACCTTGGCATCATTGCTGGTCCACATAGTATCACACACTGTTCCCCAGATGTTGTCATTACACACTTCCACTGTACCTTCTGCTGGGAATGTCCCGCCAACCAGCTGAACATCTCCACGATGACACACTAACAGAAAAATAATCAAAATATAAGTTTTCATTTCGTTTGTAATGACATGCTATTATAAATGAATCAGAATGTCACTTTTATATAATTTTTACAATCACACAAAAAGATAATTCAGATGATGTATTATTCAGTACTGAACTCTAAAAATCTCTAAAATGTGGTAGCACTATTACGCATTTCTAATTCCCCATTCCTATAGTTTGTTATGTGTGTCACTACTTCCCAATTCATCAGCTCCTTCCCACATGCCAAAATATTGAGAAATATAGGAGCCACGTTTACTTATGTTATAATTATAATATTATACAATATCCTTCGCACGGGCATTAGAGTGCTTTCTAATATTTACATCCTTGTTAGTGTGCTATGATACTCCTGTGTACTGGAGGGAGTGGTATAGGGGATTGAGGGCTCTAGAAACTACTATGTAGGGTGCAAAATAGGCCAACTACCAATCATTGAACATTTTACTATATTACTGTAGGCACAGATATCTACATACCGCAGCCATATTCATCCGAGTTATCTTTGCAGTCATCATATCCATCGCATCTCCAGTTGTAGTTCACACAATGGCCATTTGGACATTGAAAGTTTGGAGAAGGACAATCTGAAGAAGAGAACAAGTTTATTTGTTTCGCAGCAAAACAGATGAACAGCATACATATTACAACATGCTCAATAATATAACCTCCACTAACCCCCCTTCTGATTAATTATACATGTATACAGATGCGCAGTACGAAAAGCAGATATACACTACGGAAATCATTGCTCCCAGCCGTGCAAGGCGTATAAGTGCGTATGATAAAAAAAAACAAAAAAAAAAACGAACACAATATGAATCATCATTATATTCACAATGTGCATGGATGTTTGTAAAAGCATGGAGATGGTAACGAGGAAACTAACCATGTACTATTAATAGAATGTACATCCATTGAGCCATCCTGCCACTTATTACATGGTATTATTAATAATCGTCACTTTACTCCTATTAATCACACACATACGCACATGGATTTGAACATTGCACTCCAGCCAGTTGCAAGTCTGTACACGTTTCATTTAGAGACCATGTGCAGGACAGAAGATCTGTCTCATTGCCAACGCAATCACCAGCCACATCTATCCACACACCGCGTGATGATCCATGTCCATAGTATGAGTTGTACACTGGAGTACCTGTGGAGATAAGAGTTTTTATATGTACATACATGTAACACCACCTTCGGTGGCCCATGAAAGTTGTCAGCCCAATATTGTTTGTCCAACACTAAGGGTCATAGCATACACTGTACATGTGAGGAGGCCAAAGCACAAATGCACGGGTGCTCTTCAGGATCGATTTTTTATGGATTCAGAGGAGTTGAACCAGAGATCATATATAGATCTCTGGTTGAACTAGGAAGGAAGCAACTCTGCAGATGACGTTAAGTCAACCAAGCCATTTCTGATACTGATGCAGCTGTGGTATATGAAGCTGTGGCATGGATATTGAAAACCCAAACTGGCTCAATGTTTTATCGCCGCCATCCACACACATCTGTATCAGTAATGGCTAAGATGACTCCACCTCGTCTCAGTTAGTCCTCTAAATCCAGAAAATATTAATCCTCTCTTAGACATAGATGGTTTTGCCTCCCTACATGTCTCACAGTTGGGCAAATCAATCAGTTGTAATTGTGCGCGCCCTTCGGCATGCCTTCATTCATCATGTGTATCATATTGGTTTTAAGCACTGTTGTTATTAAGGGGCGATTGATTCAGAATCGAGGTTTAATTACATACGAATACAGACGTGTGCAGTGGCTTAAAGGTTCATGGAACAGTTAGCATGCAGTCTCCTCCGACGTTAACCCGTGTGGGAAATCGCGCGCGGTAGGGGCGCTGAACTATGTACCAATCATTGTTTCATTGCCAACTAGTTTTCTCTATTTCGGTGACAATACTGAGCAGTGGCATCGGAAGAGGACTTTATCTGGCGAGGGGGGGGGGGGGGGGGGTTAGTTTCTGTTTCGTCTCAGACCTAAACGGAGATGCTCATAGCGCTCTTCCATTACGACTCGGCGAATGCAGAATATATATACCGTCGGGTGTCAACTATTTTATGACCATGATCATCAACTGTTTAAAAAGCATTAACTTCTGGGGCTTCGCTCCAGACCCCATTGCATGAGGGGAGCTTACATATTCGAGAGGCTCCTCCCACTTATTAATCATTCATATTGGATCAGTCCCGCCCGAGTCACCAAATTTCTGCAGGATTCGCTACTGGTATGAATGTAGTTGCCCATTTCAGTTCTTATTATGGTTTCGTTACAACAAGCTTTTTTTTTTTTTTTCCAGTCGTAAATATGCAGTGACTATCTTAATATAGTAGATGGCTGCATTAGAAGATTGCAATTCCACTCGGAGGGAATTTTTCATTTTTTGATGAAAAATTTCATCATTTTTTGATGAAACCCCACGTCTTACGTAAACCCGGTGTTACAAAGACGGTTAGTGAGTTTTCCTGGCACATGATAATAAATATAGCTATTAAAAATAAATAAATGGAACGGCTATGGATGTAGATAACAACATCCCAGCCGGATAAATGGAAGCGCGTGTTATTGATTAGTGCAAACAGTGACCCGAATCGATAAGAATGAGGTTCACTTTGTTGGGAAAGACGAAATTAACGATTTCTGTTTTCACGTATGGGTTTAAATGCATTGATGTGCAGATGAACTCACTGTCATTGTATCCTAGTTGTCGACAGACCACTTTAGCGTCGTTGGGGCTCCAACGCCGACTACAAACGGAGTGCCACTGAGTCCTGGAATTACGTTCCAACCTATTCGTAGCACACAGCTCCACTGTGCCTTGAGCTGCGCTTGCACCTCCAGACAACTGAATCTCACCTTCATAGCAAACTATTGCAGAGAATCGATGAAGGTAACAGTACATCTATTTTGACGAAGCACTCCAGCATTTATTCAATGCTGTCTTGCCTGTAGAACATCATGCCCACTACTGACATGCACACTTGCTCTAGCCATTATGCAATCTTACCACACGAGATTTCATCACTGTTGTCCCCACAATCATTATGATGATCGCACTCGTAGCCTTCAGGTATGCAGTTCCCATTGGAGCATGTAAATTCATACTGAAAGTCACAGTCAGCTGGTGAAATGGAGCGGGATAAGGACCTAATCTAGAAGCAGTCATATCTTCCCTTATTCCCACACCCGGCCCTCGTACCCCGCAGTATCATTTTGATACATCTCACTAAAATGAAATGCACAATACCTATGACTAATGCACTAAAAGAATCCTTTAGGATTAAGAGGACACATTTGAAATGATAGTGAGGGATAATAACGGTTTCTGGTTGGTTCTACTGCATAATTCATTACCCAGTGGGTGTGTGCCAAAATTGACACAAATAATCACTGCTTCTGTTCAAAGCATCACTCAATAGTTACATCACAATGCCATGTACAAAAACTTTTTCTGAGCACTTATTGTCTGTTCAATGTACGTACGTTAACTCACTAAAGTGGCTTAAAATGACGGTGCATGGCTATTACATTGAACACATTCAGAAAAATATAAAACATAAAGAGCTACATGTCTGAGTGGATCTAGCATCTGGGTAATTTAATGTCCATGCACTGCCGTTTTGAGCCACTTTAGTGATTTAAGTTATGTACATTCAGTGTATGTTATGTAGAAAGTTCCATTTGAATATTAGGATACCTCACATATTTGGAAACCACTTGACGTAGTTATAACTCGGTATTAAAATATGGTATTAGAGTGTTCAATATAATAAGCTCAGTAGTAAAAAAAATAGTTTAAGTACATTCATTATGGTAATAAATTAAATCAAGACACTTGACAAGTTGATATAATGATTGATTTATTCAAAATGAAATAACTAGGATATTTAACTTTATTCTGAAGTATATTATTCCCTGTTAGATATCATGAAATCCTGTACTTTACTGATCTAAAGATATGAAATCTAATGCCTTGATCTGGTTTTTTTAATTGAATGCAATTAATGATCTGTTCTACTCTTTTTTTGTATTCATTTGGTTATGTATTTAAAGTACGAAGTCCTACATGTACATGTATATGCTGAATTGACTTTACTTGATTTTAAAATAAAGAAATTAAATATCGCAATACTAATTTAAATTGTTTCAAAATTATTAAGAAGGGTACTTGAAGAATCTAATATACTCGTATTAGCAGATTTGAGGGGCATATGTACTATACCTTTCATGCCAAGATGGGGGGACACCTGTATATGCTGTCAACCATAAACAGTAAAGTAGGAGGATTGACTAATTAACACTATCGTTACAAAGTGTGCTTTAGGCAAGTTGGTTATGCCATTAGATTATACTGTATTTTTAATTAGTTCTCTAGCTATGCCAGATTCTGTTATGCGGATGGAGAAACTGCTATCGCGAGTCGGTAGTTGATTGTACCCTTTCCAAAGGCATAGAACCAAGAAGGAATTCGATCTTTCATTTGGAAAGTGAAATCGTATTTTCTACTGTGCAACCCAGGCGCAGTGGCAGTGAAAATTAGACTGATTGCGTGGCTTGCTTTGCGAAACAAAAACAATCAACTCACGAATGCTCACGTAGCAAACACTGCACTCAGCCTGTACACGATCGATAGCGCTATTATGTACATGACGTAGGATTGAATAGATAAAGGTGCACTCCGTTTTTGCTCGAATTCACGTGCAGAATGGGTTAAGATTCGGCTGTACATGACTAGAGATCATAATTAAACGACACACACACACACACACACACACACACACACACACACACACACACACACACACGCACACATGCACACACATACACACACACACACGACTCGAGAAAAATGCAATTTCGTCCCCAAATGCGACAGCGAAATGATATGCTCACGTGACTTATTTTCAATCCCTCTATTACACCTGAATGAGCTTGGCACCTTCCTCGCGACCAGTCGCACCAGCTTATTCGCACTTTACACTTAATTTGACTTAACACTCACTGCGTTACCTCGAGCATGTGTAAATAACGACAGCGTCAAAGCCGCGCCAAGTAGAATATACACCTTCTTGTACATAGTGTTCACTTGCACTCTATGCGGATGAAATGAGCAACGGACGTACGTCGTAGTCTCGCATCACGTCACAGCAGTGGATGGATTACTGACCTTATTCGACCGCAATATGAATATGTGACACGCTCGTCCAATATTGGTTCAATTAAATCACGCGACACCAAGTTCTAAGCAAGTTCAGAAGCTATCAGCGATCACTTTTCAAGGCCAAAAACTTTCATACAAGGTTGGTTCAGTTTTTTTCTATCGATTTGGCGACCCGCATGTTTATAGCTTGCAGTCCCTGTATTGAAAACAAACTTGTAATCCGTAAGGCCATCAGTAATAAGGGTAAACAGTGATATAAAATAAGTTCTCTATCATACCGTGAGTGTAATAGGACTGATTAGACGTCACTTCGTCTTATGTCATTAATAACATAATCAAGACAAGGCAATTTAATGGCTTCTACAGTATTCCCTTTTGTGTAAAGATAGAACACGAAAGGGCAGCACCAGGCGGAATGCACGTGTACTGGTGTCTGGCGGGTGTACTGGTGTCTGGCGGGTGTACTGGTGTCTGGCGGGTGTACTGAGATATACAGCATGTTAACATGTACCATCGTGAAACGTAACATCTTGCAGAGCCACAGGTACGTCTTCAGCAAGTGAGCTCAAACTCTGAGAGCGCGAACGCCGGCCTACAAAGTGTGGCATATCGCAGGGGGCTGAGTAAATTATGACAGCCCAAACTCTGCGTAAAATCTCAGCAACCCTACATCGTGGCTTTACTATGTAACATTTGTAGTTTCATTTTCCACACAGAGGTACCCACTGAAGAAAGTGTTCAATTACAAGGTATGCATATGACAGTAACATTGTTTGATAATGCATATGCATCATGAAGTGGTGTTCCGTACATGGCTAAACTCAAGTGTCAGGTAAATGAGTTTCTTTTCTATTCTGAACTTAATCATAATCATTTTTATTTTCAGCTGCCACACAGAGGCATCTATGAAGAATGTGTTCAATTACAAGGCATGCATATGTCAGTAACATCTGTTGTGCTTGGTAAAGAGATGCCATGCATGAGAAGGGCTTTAATATCCTTCAAAAAGGTGTCCCACTGCATGGCAATAGGAATAATAAATTAATAAATCAGTTGAGAAAACCATAATGTTCAATGCCATGCTAATTCTATGCTCAGTTGAGCTCTCTTTAGAGCCAGGTAATGTCGGTGCACACCAGGATGTGATAACGAATAGTACAGAAGTTGGAGTGCAAACAGAACGTGGATGTTGACACAGGTGTATTGAGCTAGAAATACAATTGCATGAAGTGATTACATGTTGCAGCATTCAGTGACTCAATGTACTGAAAGCACAGTATGTGGTGAAAGTTACTGAGTTCAGTACAATTTGGTGAGAGTAGTGCCTTTGATAATGAATATAATATTGGAACTTTGCAGAATGAGTGTAAGTTGGATGTTGTAAATGCTGACATCTCACTTCCAGAGATTGGAGTAGCAATTAAAATAGAAGCTGAGAATAGCATTATATACATATAATTATATTTTACACTGCTCAGTAAGACTACTAAAACGTAGATCTATGTTGTCTGCACTGTAGTATAAAGTCATCAATGGTGGCAATGCTGACAAACGAAGTTGTGAACAAATGCATCAGAATAACCAGGAACAATGGACCATATAGCAGTTTTAGGATAGGCACTATGTAACTGGTGGTAAAATTCGTTCAATTCTGTAATACTTCTTGTCGGTCAGTCTTGTCATTCGTGCGTATCTGATTCATTCTCTGTCTCCGTACACGAAAGAAGCGGTAAAGGTATACAGAAGTACCGAGGCATGGGATTATTTTACTGCTGGCTATGTAAGCGAAGTTGGATTGCTACATTTAACACCACAAACGTGTCTTCTTTCAGCTATGGACGCACAGTAGTGCATGCATTTTCTTGTTTGCATGGGCATGCACGTTTCATTGTTTGTATTAATTTTCAGGTCAAGCATAGACCTCTCCTCCCTTGAGACCCTGGATAGGTGCACGATACGATGGCACACTTATCTGTGCTCATTGTAACTGTATGGCAGGTGCTGGTGAAGCCTGTTCCCATATAGCAGCTTTGCTCTTTGTTGTAATGGCAAAGACTAACCTTATGAATGAGACTGCCTGCACTTCAGTGAGATGCAGCTGGCTTCAACCATCACACCATGCTCAGGTAATGTGTGTGTGCTAATGCCATGAATAAATGCAGACCCCTTACACAAGAGTTGATGATGTAAAGTTCACAAGTATATTGGCAAGCGATTCTCCAATGAAAAGTCCTGCAAAAACGGCATTGTCATTTGTCTTCTACTGCATTGGAATTGTAACGCAGCCGAGGCTCCCAGATTTACGGCAATATAATATTAGGTTCCATTCCCAAACATCTGTTGAGAGTAATTTTGTTACCCTAGCCATACCAATTAAGCTTCTCTTTATAGCGTAACTCCCCCCCCCCAGCTACTTCGAATCCGACAATTCATCCGTATACGTGTATCTCATTAACGGCGACGCCTTTCCCGTGTGTGACACATGCAACAATTGTCGGACAGTGGATTTAGGATGCAATCAGCAGGAGCACCGCACACGCTCTGGAAACAGCCCAAACCATATCCAGAAATTCCAATACATGTAGATCGAAAGGACATCTGTGCATTTTAAGTCGAAAATATTTTTTGATTGCATCACTGGATAGAGAAAAATCAGAAAATCATAATGATACATATTTATGGCATTTGCACTGAAAAGAAAAGTGCAAAAAATTGTCAAAGAAGAAGTAATTAGTCTCGCGGTTGTGGTCATTACGTAATGCAGTAAGGCGCTTCTACTGGTACCGGTGTAGCAGGATACCCTGTCTCCCCCTAAAAAGTGTCCGGCCGGACAACGTATCCTAGGCTACGTTGTCCACCGGACAACGTAGCCTAGGATACGTTGTCCCCCCTAGGACAATTATTCCTAGAATTATCGGTCCGCTTTAGGATTTGCTGTCCCCCTTCGTTTTTGCAAGCAACGCTTAACCAAAATAGCCCATTCGATAGGATATTAGTGCATGCTGTTGCGCTTTCCTTAAGAACTTTGAGTGTTGATCACTTTGGCCAACATTCACAGTACATGTATATGTGTATACTTGTACATTTATATTAATTTAAGTGGTACACTATAACTACCCAATACTGGCTGATAATTTCTCCAGATATCCAGAACTACTTTCCATTACATCAAAGCAACTTTACGACTTCAATGCTAACGGACAAACCCAATATTTATTCGATGTAGGAATTATAGCTATTCTGTTTTAATGTAGTGCAGTATACTGCAGAGCATTGTACATGGCTTCCTAAACAAAACAAGTCGCACTTGGCTGATTGGCTGTCTCTGTACTAGGATTATTGACCAAAGAGTTAGGTACCCACCAAAATCAGTCAAATAACATTGTCTAAAACGCTGCCACTATTGTTGTACTGGACTATACCTTAACTTTAGACACTAAATCTACCTTCATCAATGAATCACAAATTCTAGTTTGTGATGTCAAATGCTCTCAACAGACCTGAATTGCATTTCATGTCGGCCGTATTGCTTTTGAGATAGAGCAAGCCTTCTTCATCACGAAACTGTGTGCTCTCCTGCGAATCGCCCCGGTCGGACCAATTTTATCTGAAAAAAAAAAGGTCCGTGTCCAGAAAAAAAAGGTCCGGAGATTTATTTCTAACGTCCACGTGGTTGATATTCAGTTTGCGAGTGATGGCGGAGTTTAAAGAAATAGTTGACGATGGTTCTGATGGTGATGATCTTGTCGAGGAGGCCTATGCCTATTTAGTATCGAAGAAGTATCCTGAATGAATCAGTGAGACCAAAAAGAGGGTCATACGAAGAAAGGCTGCGAAGTTGACAATATCTGTTGAAGGAGAGCTATTATTGTATAAGCACAAGCAGGGAAAGGGAAAGGTAAGTAGCGTTAAATTAATGACATGTATGTATGTAATGTATGTATGTAATGTATGTATGTATGTATGTATGTATGTATGCATGTATGCATGTATGCATGTATGCATGTATGCATGTATGCATGTATGCATGTATGCATGTATGCATGTATGCATGTATGCATGTATGCATGTATGCATGTATGCATGTATGCATGTATGCATGTATGCATGTATGCATGTATGCATGTATGCATGTATGCATGTATGCATGTATGCATGTATGCATGTATGCATGTATGCATGTATGCATGTATGCATGTATGCATGTATGCATGTATGCATGTATGCATGTATGCATGTATGCATGTATGCATGTATGCATGTATGCATGTATGCATGTATGCATGTATGCATGTATGCATGTATGCATGTATGCATGTATGCATGTATGCATGTATGCATGTATGCATGTATGCATGTATGCATGTATGCATGTATGCATGTATGCATGTATGCATGTATGCATGTATGCATGTATGGTATGCATGTATGCATGTATGCATGTATGCATGTATGCATGTATGCTATGTATGCATGTATGAGTATGCATGTATGTATGTAGTATGTATGTATGTAGTATGTATGTATGTATGTATGTATGTATGCATGTATGTATGTATGTATGTATGTGTGAAGGACCGCGGAACGCAAGATCACAAATATTCACCAAAGTCAAGCTTCTTTTACAAAGCAATGCAGGATATTATATAGTAGCTCAAAAGTATCACAAAAACACAAAGACACAATGCATGCTAACAATAGTCAGGTCAGCGGCTCCTGCGGCGCAACCCCGGCTCCCGCCATAATGTTGACAAAAGGGGGCCTGTAATGATGTCATAAGGTCCCCAGACCATCACACTCCCTCCACCTTATCTGGAGGCTGTCCCTTCAGTGGTCCAAAGGGTAGCGAGCCTCTGGACAAGGCATCGGCATTCCCATTTAACTTTCCAGACCGATGTTCCACTTCAAACTGGTAAGGTTGAAGGAAAAGGTACCAACGGGTCAGCCGTGGATTGTTATCCTTCATGGTATTCAGCCATTTGAGCGCCCGATGGTCAGTCACCACGGTGAACTTGGCTCCAAATAGGTAAACCCTGAAGTTTTGAATCGCAGCCTTGATAGATAAGCATTCCTTTTCTATGGTAGCATAGTTCTTCTCTCTTGGGACCAGTTTCCGGCTAAAATAGGCCACAGGATGTTCCTCTCCAGATGCATCCAGTTGGCTTAGCACACCTCCAATTCCACAGTCGGAGGCATCAGTCTGCAAGATGAAGGGAACCTTAAAGTCAGGAGTTCGTATAACTGGGACACTGCACAACTGCATCTTCAACTCCTGGAAAACTTTCTCGCAATTAGACGTCCATTCCACCTGTGTTGGAGCTGTATTCCGTGTCAGGTCAGTAAGAGGGGCTACTAAGCTAGCATAGTTGGCAATAAATCGCCGGTGAGTCCCAAGAAGGAGCGCACATCCTTCTTGGTGAGCGGAATCGGAAATCTCTTTACCGCTTCGAGCTTGCTCTGCTCCGGTTTAACCTGTCCACAGCCAACAACATGACCTAAGTAGGTGCAGTGTCTCATTCCCATTTGGCATTTTTCTGGCCTTGCGGTTAATTTTGCATCTCTAAGACGAGTGAGGATTGCCGTTAACGTGACCGCAGTGCTCCTCCCAGGATGGGCTGTAGATGACCAGATCATCTATATAAGCGGCTGCATACCCTTCTGCCCCTCTGAGGAGTCGATCCATCATCCTCTGGAAGGTGGCTGGCGCCCCACATAAGCCAAAAGGCATGACCTTGAATTGGTATAATCCATAAGGAGTAGTAAAGGCAGTCTTATGCCGATCCTCTAGCTTGACAGGAACCTGCCAGTAGCCTCTGGCAAGATCCAGGGTAGTCAGGTACTGACTGTTACCCAACTGGTCCAGCAGTTCATCAACTCGGGGCATGGGGTAGGCATCTCCTTGGGTTACCGAATTCAGTTTGCGATAGTCCACGCAGAACCTTATGCCCCCATCCTTCTTTTCGATCAAGACAATAGGAGAGGCCCAGTCGCTTATTGAAGATTCGATCACTCCATCCTGAAACATGGCTTCTATTTCCTTCTTCACCCATTCCCTCCGGGCATATGGAAGTCTGTATGGAACTTGACGTACTGGTGTCAATCCTGTAGGAATGCTATGTTCGGTTAACATCGTGCACCCCGGTGTACCATGAAGCACGTCTTGGAAGTCAGAGCATAGCAGCTCTAGCTCCTGATACTGGGCTTCATCTAGATGTTCATTTATCACCAGTTTCCCTCCATTACTGACTCCAGTGTCCAGGATCTCCTCCTCCACGTCATCCTCCTCAAAACATAACAATGATTTCACTTCATTCCACCTCTTCAGCATGTTGATATGGAAGACCCGGTGTCTTTTTCTGGTTCCGATCATGTCGATTTCGTACAAGACATCGCTGACCCGCTTGACCACAGGGTATGGGCCCTTCCACTGTGCAAGAAACTTGCTGGTATCAGTTGGTAGTAGAACCAGTACTTTCTCTCCCGGTTCAAATCTCCTTAATCTGGCATGCTTGTCGTACCATGTCTTCTGCCCCTGTTGGGCTTTTCTGGTGTTTGTTTGGGACAGTTGCGACATTATTTCCAGCCTTTCTCTCATAAGCATCAGGTGGGACAAGACACTCTCATCCGTTTTCTCCTTCGCTTCCCACGTCTCTTTCAGAACATCAAGTGGGCCTCTGACTCTTCGCCCGTAAAGGAGCTCAAAGGGAGAAAATCCGGTGGACTCCTGAAGGACCTCTCTATACGCGAAGAGTAGGTAAGGCAGAAGCTTATCCCAGTCTTTTCCATCCTTCGTTGCTGATCTTCTTAGCATGGACTTTAAGGTTTGGTTAAACCTTTCAACGAGGCCATTGCACTGAGAATGGTACGGTGTGGTCCGTAAGCGCTGAATTTTGAGTAGTCCATACATCTCTGCCAGTAGAGCAGACATAAAGTTGGACCCTTGGTCAGACATTATCTCCTGAGGAATCCCTACTCTGGAGAAGACTTGCACCAACTGCTCTGCTACATGTTCAGCATCCACTGACCGAAGGGGAATGGCTTCCGGATAACGGGTAGCATAATCACAGATGACAAGCACAAAGCGATTTCCAGATCTGCTTCTTGGGAGAGGCCCAACTATATCCAGCGCTATTCTGGAGAAAGGTTCCCCAATAACTGGTAGAGGTATTAGTGGTGCTGGGGCCACACGCTTTGAAGAGGCTTTCTGGCAGCTGGGGCAATTCTTACAACAAGTAAATAAAAACATTCTCTAACGAGAAAGTTGTTGGTATATAGGATTGACCAATGGTGGTGTAAAAAGCACGGAAACAAGAGTGACAGAAATTTGACTGGAAAATTGAAATAGGCCTATATTTAGCCCATTACTCAGGCATGTACTGTTACAACGTTAGTGTGCTAAATATAGGCCTATTTCAATTTTCCAGTCAAATTTCTGTCACTCTTGTTTCCGTGCTTTTTACACCACCATTGGTCAATCCTATATACCAACAACTTTCTCGTTAGAGAATGTTTTTATTTACTTGTTTCATTCGTTTTTTTCCTCTGTCGTAGTAGCGCGTCTTTAAATGTTGTCACAAATTCATTTTAATTTTCGAAGGGAGGGAGGTTAAAAAATTTAATAATTGAAATTAAAAGTATATGAGTTTTTAATGTACTGTACGGTTCCCCTGCCTTGTCTTCTTCTTCTCCCCCAGCCTCGTCTCTGACCTCGGCAGCCTGGTTCAGGCCATGGGAGCCATGCAGGTGGTGGTGGCAGCGGCCAGGGTGGCAGCGGCCAGGGTGGCAGCGGCCAGGGTGGCAGCGGCCAGGGTGGCAGCAGGCAATGTGGTGGTGGGGGCACTTGGTGCCAATACTGTAGCGGTGCTCCTGCTGCTTCTGCTGCTGCTGCTGGTGGCGGTGAGGGCAGCTCTGCTGCTGGTGGTGGTGGGGGCAGCTCTGCTGCTGGTGACGGTGAGGGCAGCTCTGCTGCTGGTGGCGGTGGGGGCAGCGCTGCTACTGCTGCTGCTGGTGGCGGTGAGGGGCAGCACTGCATCTGACAGAGAGTATAGAAACAAAGCGCAAGGATTTAGTTTTTACCTTTTTCGTTCTCAGCAAGCGAAGTGTACTATTTGGGTGAGTCGCTTTTATACATGAAAAGCCTTTACATGTGTGCCGGCTGTGCTATAATTCTATTGGTCCAATTTTATTGGTACATCACCAATTGGTCTACATATTCATGACCTCACAGATAAGGGGGAGTGGTTGTGTGTGTGTGTGTGTGTGTGTGTGTGTGTGTGTGTGTGTGTGTGTGTGTGTGTTGCCAGCTGTGCTAAAATTCTATTGGTCCAATTTTCACTGGATTGGTCTGCATAACTCATGACCCCCCAAAGGTGCCATTGTGCTGAAAATTGGAGGAAGTTGTTCATACTCCAAATTAAAAGGTGTTAACAATGTTTACATGGGAATGACCTCCCCTCCAATGATGAATGGACATTTGGAAAAGTGACTTTGTCCTCAACACAAATGCTACTAGTGAGCTTGCGACACTCATTCACTCATTTGTACATTTCTATTTCAAGGGGTGCATGGTATCCTTATCTCTGTCCCCTATCTCCTCTGCCACTACACACCTACCATTGAGGTCTACTGCTCAACCCTAGCAAATGCAATTAAATTCGTACACAGTTGCAGGCTGGCTGCCGTTGTACATCAGATTAAGGATGACACCCCAATATTCAATAGACAGGTCACAAAGGACAGTACGGTCACCATGCATGCTTTACATGTGAAGTGATGCGTGCTGTACACATGTTGCATGCACATCTTCCTATAGCTTTTTAATGCTAGTGCAATACAACATGCCATGACATACCTTTGGGTGGTAGTGGTAGTTCGGTGACCCCTGCGATACCGCTTCCTCTCGGCAGCACGTTTAGCCAATCGGACAGCGGGGTCATTCCAATACCGATTCCTTTCAGATGCCTTAATGGCAGCTGAATTGTCCTCGTATTTCTGCCTTTTAGCAGCGCGGTTCTCCTCGAAGTCCTCTTGATATCGCTGCCTTTTAGCAGTACGGTTCTCCTCGAGGTCCTCTTGATATCGCTGCCTTTTAGCAGATTGCTTAGATTCAATATCTGCGTTGTAGCTGTCGCGTACAGAGGCCTTCTTCTTTTCGGGATCGGCCTTGTAGCTGTCGCGTGCAGAGGCCTTCTTCTTTTCGGGATCGGCCTTGTAGCTGTCGCGTGCAGAGGCCTTCTTCTTTTCGGGATCGGCCTTGTAGCTGTCGCGTACAGAGGCCTTCTTCTTTTCGGGATCGGCCTTGTAGCTGTCGCGTACAGAGGCCTTCTTCTTTTCGGGATCGGCCTTGTAGCTGTCGCGTACAGAGGCCTTCTTCTTTTCGGGATCGGCCTTGTAGCTGTCGCGTACAGAGGCCTTCTTCTTTTCGGGATCGGCCTTGTAGCGCGCTCGGGCTTTAGCCTTGTTTTCTTGTGATAAAATATCGTCTTGCTTTTGAAGGTATTCCGCTCGTTGCTTAGATCTCTTCTTTCGATTACGCGAAGGCATTTAACTTCACTAGCCAAAGTATTTAACTGCGATAGGAACACCAAATAAATTTCGTGCAGGTCGGAGTATTTATACTGCATGCTGTAAAATAACTTCATTAATCAACAATAAACCAAATAAACTTCAGCAATAACTTCATATCCTATACAGAACTTGCTACCGCATGAGGTACTTCTCGCTGTAGTCTTTATATGACCTTAAAGGGCACCGCGCAGGTGAATTCCAAAGATATTGGCGCTATTGCCGTTATTCAAAACCGTTCGTAGCTCGAGTTATACCTTCCTAAGGAAGAGAAGAAGAAGAAGAATTAGAAGACGACGACCAAGAATTATTTTGGGACTGGGCACGAGAAAAGGAATTCGTTTGTTTCTCTAAAAGCACACCGTTTTATGACACGGAACAAACGTAGAACTGTAGATCTTTGAGTTCTCGTTCCATCGCGACAAAGAGATACGCGATCCGTTTCTCCGTTGTCCCTCCAGACGCGAGTGAAGTTTTTTTAATGATATTCATCAATCCTCAATCAATCCTATATTGAACCTGCTGCCGCAGGTTCAGATATTCTGCGACATCCTTGCTTACACCTGGCCAGAAGAATCTTTGGAGAACTCGTTCAGTAGTTTTCTTTCTGCCCAAGTGCCCTGCCATGGGTATTGCATGTGCCATCTGCAACACTGGATCCCTACATGCCTTTGGCAATACCAGTTGCTCCACTGTCTCATCCCTCAGCTTTCGATTTCGATACAGTGTGCCATCTCGTTGGAAAAACTCTGGTTCTTGCCCCAAAGCTGTCTCTGCTGTTGCCTCCCGGACCTCTTTTAGAGTTTCATCCTCTCTCTGCAGTCTCTGTACTTCCTCTGGGAAGAACTCCCATCCTTGCCACTCCTTTGCCCTGCTATGTCCATGCTCCCTTTTCCTCTCCCTCTTCTGCCTCCTTGTTAACACCGTACGGGACCTTCCACCTGTAAATAAATCCTGGTGAAATACTGTCCCTGGGCTACTGCTCTCCTCATGACTCTCGGTTTCTGGAACAGTGTAAGTCTCTTCAGCAGTTGGTTCATCCAAGGGGGTTGGCCTGGCTCCAGACCGTAGATCCTTAACCTGTTCTTCTGCCCCTTCCAACTGCTGCTGCTTGTGCTTCGACCGTGTGACCACTGCCATGCCCGAGTCTTCTTTAGGCCTCCCCCTCGACAGTAAGGTAAAGAGTTCTGGGACATCTGTACCCAGTAATACTGAAACTGGTAAAGTCTTGCACACAGCTGCCTTCACACGAATTCTTACACCGTCAATCTCCATGTTGACCGCGGCAATTGGGTAGCTGACAGCTTCCCCGTGAGCACACCGAATGGTCACCTGCTGCGTTTTGGATACTGAACCGGGCATCACAAAGTCCGTATGCACCATTGTTCGGGAGCATCCTGTATCTAGGAGAATGTCATCAGTTGACTTTCCTTCCACTTTTCCTGAGCAGGTTGGACCATCCTTACTGTTGTGCCAGCCTGGGTGTGCGGAAGATTCCAAACAGGTCAACGCCTTGCTTGGGCACTTCATTGACATATGTCCCCTTCCCCCGCAGCTGAAACACCGTATCTCTGACCGTCCGTTCTTCTCCTGGTCCTCCTTTTCATTCCTTTTCTGCACTCCACCTGACTTGCTTCTACAATCTCGAGCAATATGACCTGCCTTTCCGCATGTGTGACACAGAACAGCTTCCTTGATCACCTTCTCTCCCGAGACCCTCTTGTTTTCCTGAGTAGACTTCCTTGCCTGCACATACTCATCTGCCATCTGCCCCGCTTCTGTACTAGTCTTGGGCTTCCTGTCTGTAACCCAGACCCGCAGCTCCTGAGGGAGGGTAGTTAAGAATTGCTCCGTCACCATCAGGTCGACAACTTCCTCCGCGCTAGTCTTATCCTTTGTCCATTTCCGCGAGAGATCTTGAAGTTTAACAATTAAATCCCTGTAAGACCAATCTTCCTGCTTTTTGGCGGACCGGAAACGTTGTCGATACGTCTCCGTGTTGATGTTATACCGTAGCAATATAGTCTCCTTGACTTGCTCGTAGTCCTTTGCGCCCTCACTGTCCATCGCTGCGTACGCCAGTTGAGCCTTGCCAGACAGATTGGGAGCCAACTTAAACGCCCATTTCTCTTCCTCCACTTCGTGAGCCACCATCATTCTTTCAAAAGTGGTCAAGTACGCCTCTATGTCTTCGCTCTCCGTTAGTTTAGTGAGCTTCGCGGTGTCCTTTCGATGCTGGTTGGGAGCCTGAGCCTCCAATATTGTCTCCAGTATACGCCTCTGCTCCCTCCTTTCTTCTGCAAAAACCGCTTCCATACGTTCTCTCTCTGCTACTTCTCGCTGCCGACGTTCCTCCTCGCGCTGAAGTCTCTCCTGATCCTCTGCGCGGCGACGTTCCTCCTCTCGCTGACGTCTCTCTTGCTCCTCTGCGCGGCGACGTTCCTCCTCTCGCTGACGTCTCTCTTGCTCCTCTGCGCGGCGACGATCGTCCTCTCGCTGACGTCTCTCCTCCTCCGCCCTACGACGATCGTCCTCTTCTGTACGGCGACGTTCCTCCTCTCGTCGACGTCTTTCCTCCGCCTGCTCTTCTCTTTGAACTAGCATCCTCAGCATTTCTGCCAGTGCGCCAACTGCCTCGCCTTCGTTCGGCTGCGTGTGCTCTGCGATGTTCGCCATTCTTAATTGTGATTCTTTGTATTTGCGACCGGATCGAGTTGCTGACATCCACAGTAGGGTCTCGTTGTATTTCGCCAACGATGTATCCCGACGCTGCCACCAAATGTGAAGGATCAATCTAGCCGCAGCCTGCGCGCCGCTCCTTCCTCCCAACTGCTAGATTTCCATCACCGCACCAGACCCAGGAATACGTGCACATACACATTATTTATAGCATAAGGTCCGCATTAACGTCATTCTAGACCTGGAGGCTCCCGCTATTCAGTCTCTTTTCATCCTTTGTCAGGGTGGTAGGTCGTGAACCCTGACACTTCCCACTTCTTCTCCTGCGACAAATATCATTTGTCGAACGCTCACACCGGCCTACTGCTTCTGATATCATCGGAGACCTCCAGTCTATCACATTCCTTAGCCTATATCCTTCTCCTGCGACAAACAACGCCATTTGTCGATTGCGTATTCCTATCGCCCTCATAAGTCGTACCTCTTCAGCGCCCGTTCATGATCACATACATCTTTCCGCGCCGCACCGTCACTCCGCCCGTTCCATGCCTGATGGCAACCGAAGGTCTTCCCACGCTCGGGAACAGCTGCACCATGCATCCTCAGGTTCTCCACTCTTGAGTACCGCTAGCCTTCTCATCTCTAGCCGGCTACCCTCAGGTCTACCGCTTTTGGATACGCTGCCAGCCTTCCTTCATAGGTCCACCTCAATCAGTCCCATCACGACAGTGACTCACTTCTGGATCCATGGGTCTCCCTGTACAACTGTCAGGGATGGATCCCACCGCTGCCACCATATGTGAAGGACCGCGGAACGCAAGATCACAAATATTCACCAAAGTCAAGCTTCTTTTACAAAGCAATGCAGGATATTATATAGTAGCTCAAAAGTATCACAAAAACACAAAGACACAATGCATGCTAACAATAGTCAGGTCAGCGGCTCCTGCGGCGCAACCCCGGCTCCCGCCATAATGTTGACAAAAGGGGGCCTGTAATGATGTCATAAGGTCCCCAGACCATCACAGTATGTATGTATATGTATGTATGTATGTATGTATGTATGTATGTATGTATGTATGTATGTATGTATGTATGTATGTATGTATGTATGTATGTATGTATGTATGTATGTATGTATGTATGTATGTATGTATGTATGTATGTATGTATGTATGTATGTATGTATGTATGTATGTATGTATGTATGTATGTATGTATGTATGTATGTATGTATGTATGTATGTATGTATGTATGTATGTATGTATGTATGTATGTATGTATGTATGTATGTATGTATGTATGTATGTATGTATGTATGTATGTATGTATGTATGTATGTATGTATGTATGTATGTATGTATGTATGTATGTATGTATGTATGTATGTATGTATGTATGTATGTATGTATGTATGTATGTATGTATGTAATGTATGTATGTATGTATGTATGTATGTATGTATGTATGTATGTATGTATGTATGTATGTATGTATGTATGTATGTATGTATGTATGTATGTATGTATGTATGTATGTATGTATGTATGTATGTATGTATGTATGTATGTATGTGTCCAATAAAGTAGCCATCTTTTACGCAGAAGGAAGTGCTGTTGCGTTACATCCAGAGTTTGGAAGAACGCCAGAAGATCCTACTGGCATGTCACATTGATTCCACTTCTGTTCACATGGGTACGACCAGGATACTGTACAGGATCAAGGAACAATTCATGTGTCATGACATGGTTAAAGACGTTGTTAGCTTGGTGAGCTCCTTATTTAACTTTTACTCCTTTATGTTTATATTTCAAATTCAATATTTCTGCAGCTATCAAAATGTGATGTGTGTCAACGCATGAACAGAAAGCTAACTACTGGAGTGTCTGGGCTTCATCCCATTCTAGTTAAAGCTCCCTGGTACATGGTTGGCATTGATTTCATTGGCCCTCTGAGCCCAGTTGCAAAGGACGGAAGTCGCTACATCCTCACTATCAGTGATTACTTCACAAAGTGGGTTGAGGTTGTACCTACAGTCAACAAAATGGCATCTACAGTGGCAAGTTCACTTTTTAAGGTTAGCAAATGTACATGTATTTATTTGTACATGTAGTTATTTGTACATGTAGTTATTTGTACATGTAGTTATTTGTACATGTAGTTATTTGTACATGTAGTTATTTGTACATGTAGTTATTTGTACATGTAGCTGGTTTGACTAGATCTTTTAGTTTTGGGCCGGTGTAAAGCATGCTTTAACCCTGCAACTGATCATATGTTTTGGTGAGTTCTAGCTCTTGCATGCAAATATTTATGGTCATGTCCTTACTTTAACTACAGGTCTTTATGCGAATGGGACTACCACGTGTGTTGCTTTCAGACAATGGCAGCGAGTTCTGTAATGCACTGAATGACCAACTATCAGAGATGCTAGGAATTAAGAGGAGGCTAACTACACCATACCACCCTCAGGTTTGTTCCATGAATGAGTTTGAACGGCAATTTCCTGAAGATCTGTGCAAGACATATTGGGAACTTGAAGAACACCCCTATCCTGCTGCATTTTCAGAGCATGCACGCATATTGGAAGAGGCCAAAGGCAACATTATTGCTGCACAATTGAAGCAGAAAGAAGTGTATGACAAAAAGCACTGCAAACCAGGCCAATTTCAGTGTGAGCAGTTGGTTTTGCTGAGAAACTTCTCCTGTAAAAAGGTCAAGGGTGGAAAACTGACAGAAAGATTTCATGGGCCATACACAATCATTAATATGCTGCCACATGGTGTATATGAGATACGCAATGAGGAAGGGAAAACTGCTCGTGCTACTGGCAGCCACTTAAAAATGTACAAGTTGAGTGATGTATGTTGTACTGGAGATGAAGATCAAAGTTCTTCACAAGGAGATTGTGTAAGTAATTTTTTTTTTTTTTGTGTGTGAAGATCATACAATTAAGAGACATTGTCAGTCTGCAGCTGATGCATTTTCCACTGTTGAGCATGGAAGTTCTCCTAAGGATGTAATAAGTGATGCCATGCATGTAAGTTAAAAATACATGGATGTAGGCAACTCTTAGCAACATGGAATATGCATTGTTTAAAGGTTGCTCCTTCTGGTATTCTGGCAAGCCCTCATCCTTCGGTTGAGAATGGCAATGTGTTTGAAGGTGATTCAGATAGTCATACAGGAGGCCAATCAATGGGTTTGTCTCGTATATCCTTTTTCACTTTCTTAAAATAGACTTGGTACATTTTCAATAGACTGTTCATCATCCTGTAATCGCACCCATCAAAATGACATTGTTGAAGTTGGTGGCGTTGATAGTGGTTGCACTGTACTGGAGGATTGTTCAGTTTCTGAAAAATGAGATACCATTTGTAAGTTAAATTAATTTCTGTGTATAGCAGAGGAATGTACTACCTATTGTACAAACAATTACACACCCGGTCAAAGCTTCTGATCATTTTTATTTGGATGGCACTCATTTCTTTATTTCAACAAACAATATCACTGCCATAAGGACATTAATTTTTGTATGATACAATATTTATACAAACAACTTGTATAATGTAATACGATTCAATGCAACTGACAATCTTTTTATTTCCACTCCAAACACATACATACATATAGGAATACACACTAGCTTTAAATAGTGTTTCTTAAACGTCCCTTGACCCCCTATCCCACAGGTGCAGTACTATGACAGGAAGTTCAGTTGAATTAGTATTCATCCTCCACACCACAAAGGTCTATTCAGAGCCTTGCTGCTGTCTATCACATTACATGACAAACAACCCCATGCTTTGTGCACTGTGTGTAAACTGATGATTTACTTTTTTTTTTCCCCAACAGAGGAAGTGCCTTTCACAGGTGAAATGAAAAAACAAATAGTGGGCGGTGATTGGCTTACTGATGGAGCATATGTTCTATGCACAAGAGCTTCTCAGAATGCAGTTCCCCATGATTGATGGATGGCAGAGCACTCTTCTAACACAAAACAATGGATTTCTTCCAGCCAAGATGGATGCTATTCAGATTCATATCGTGTCGGACTCCCACTGTGTAACGTCAGCACGACTTGGTGGTACAGTCACTCTTTTTGACTGTCGTAAGGCTGGAAGTTATTTGTCTTCAACCCTAACCCATCAGTTATGCCAGGTGTACAGAACATCAATATGTGATAGTGGGGGGAATTCATTCTTAGCTTTGAATGTTGCTACTGTCCAAAAGCAGCGTGGCAGTGATGATTGTGGGTTTTTTACGCATTTGCATTGCACGCTGCCCTGGGTCACTGCCTAGAAGAAATTGAGTTTGACCAGGCTACTATGCGTAACCACCTCCTTAAGTGCTTTATTACAAGAAACTACACTTAATTCTTTTCCCACCAGGAAAGTCAAAAGAGCATGTCACACCCACATCATGAATGTAGATGTGTTTTGCAGCTGTAGGATGCCTGCCACCTGGGGATATGGTGCAGTGTGGTCTGTGTGAACAGTGGTTTCACATCAAGTGTGTTGAGCTGCTTCTTTTTGTCCGCAGGAGTTTCAGACCTCCTAATTGGAGCACTCCCAAACAAGCCTGACAGAGTCTGCACTTGTTTACGATTCTCTGCCGGCTTTGGGCAAGGGTCATCCTTTGGAGGGGTATCACTCCTGTGGGTCAATGGCACCCTTTTCCTACCTGGTCTCTCCCACACCATGGCAGTTCACTCTGTACATAAATCTTGGTGTGTTAATGAACTTTACCTTTACTGAGTATTTATATACAATGAGTTGCACAAATGAACTACTGCAACTAAGCAGACATCAGGACCAATTGAGCCAATTGCAGTTAACCTTGCTGGACACACTGTGGCCTTGATATACAAACTCCAAACGGTTTTGGTTCTACAATGAGTAAGGAGTCCCAAAGCATCACTTGCAGTACCCTATATTGCATTTAATAGGTGTAATTATAACTGATCGAGAGGAGAGCATCTGTGGTTATAAATTCACTTACCACTCAATCCCGCCGATGAACTCAAGAAGTGCAAACATAGCTAGTTACATGCATGTATGTACTACAGCAATTATCGTGCAGATGGTGGTCATAGACTTAGGAAACAACGTCCGGACCAAAAATTTCAGGGCGGACCGTATTTTTCGAAACTATCGGTCCGTGACAGCTCTAAGTGCACGTGTATATATAAGCATCCAAACGGTCAACCAAGATATCAAAGTTGCAAGGGGAGACAAGCTATCCTAAAGGCGGACAACGTATACTGGGACAGCCTATCCGGGGGACAAGCTATCCTGTTACACCGGTACCCCGAACGGAACAATAAACTGTACTCGTATAAATATGCATGTGTATAGTTGTAAGTAGTCTGGCGTAGCATACCCTCCGCAAATAAACGTGGCTGTGCTACGTGAGACTAGCGTGTAAGTGTGTCTCATTTTTGCTGCACCATGGCCACGCATCAAACGTTGACACTGGTTGATATTTCTGTTAACTGCAAGATTCCGACTGGCTGGCATCTGCAGATCTATTACGGGCTTCCGGTCACACGACTCAGTCTTGGACAAACTTTTGGCTTCCTTAGCAGTTTGAGATTCCACTGCATGCACTTACCATGGCTAGATGCACGGAGGACCTTACGCAATATGCACGTGATCGGTCTTTAGATATAGACTCATTCCTGCATGCACCACTCCGACACCATGTACTGTAGGCATATAAGTAGAGAGCACTGTTTGCAGTCCTGCGTTGCGTGTGAATCGGTGAATTACACCAAAGATAGTAAAGTAGACTTTCTACAAATTGGGTCAACATATTTGGTGGATTACATCATTGCTGCGTTTTATGTCTGACCGCAAATATTATTGCGTGACTTGTGAAGTTAGGGTTTGCATTGAATCCATGCCTAATACGGTAACGTTGGTTTCCTGCGTCGATGTGGGTGTCAGATGTACATTCATTCCATAATCAGACATGCACGCAGTAGCTCTAGCACCATGATGATACGACGCATCTTCCATAACGTGCGTATACCCAACAGCAGATTATGTTGTGACGACGAGTGAAAGGGTTAAACGTCTGATTTCCTATCCCGTACCATTTATAATCTATGGTACAATGCAGGAGGGACGATTTGTTTCACAGTCAAGCTAGTAATTATTCATAACACTAATTATAACACATAATAGTTTTATGAGCAGTCATGAATAATTAGTTGCTTGGGTACTAGTACAAGAAAGCTGACTTTACCCAGCCAATTATGGAGAGGTCATGTGACACTTGACTAAATTGATTTTTAACTCTTTGGACGCCAAGTGCATACATCATACCTATACATGCTCACAAAATCGTTACACCACTCATGCATTAGTTGGGTGATGCAGATCTTACATGTATAGGTAAAGAAAATTAGCGACAATTCAATGATGCATGCTTAACGTGGTCATTACAATTAATTATGTTCATTCTCCCATTGCCAAGAACCCAATATTCGGATGACTTCCCTTCACTAATGCATCACTTCAGTACTCCAAGAAGTCCCAAATTAGTGTAGTGTACCATGTTTAAAATGCCAGTTCACTCTATCCTTTTTCCAGTTAATAAAAAGTATAGGTTTTTGCAACAATACAGTACGTGCTATATAGGTTATAATAATGGGCGCACAAAATCCCCAACATATGGGTCGTCATGAGTAATTAGTTGCTTGAAGTAGTTACCAATAAGAAAGCTGACTGTTACCGATAATATTAAATTATCTGTTTACTGAATGGTAATCAATAACAAAAATGTCTTACCGATTGCTTTACGGTAATGAATATAACCGGTAAGCGGTTCGGACAAAGCTTACCGGTAGCTGACCCTAGCGTGTACTGCTTTCATACTGCCTTCAAACGTGCATGCGATTCTCTGATATAATATCTATTGAGGGGTTGTTACTTTATTCAGTTGTAATTGGCAAATTAATAAGTAATACGAGCGCAAGCGCGGGAATGTGGTATTTGACACCTAGGCAAGGCTTTTTTCGTCATCAGAAAAGGCTAAGACAATTGCAACTTTCTTGTCCAAACATCAGGGCAATCCCAGAAGAGATTATCGGTTGTCGAGGAATTAGCGGTAATCATTACCGTTCAGCAAAGACCGAAGCTATCGGTACGTTTTTTAATCGATAGGCTTCAGTAGACAAATATTCAATAAGTCATGCAGAGGTGTTCACTTATTGAAAATTACCGACAAGCTCAAAACCTTATCGATAGTTAACGTTGACCCTATAGGCTACACGCGCATCACTTGTACTGGACATCCATGCGTGGTCACATGTCATCGGATATAGCTTTGTAAAGAATTATCGGCTTAGATGGCGGAATGAAACTGACATGAATGATGCCTTGCATCAGATACATGCATGTACATTCAACATGAAAATAAACTTGTGCTGCACTGACTCTTCTAGTCAAACTCATGCTGCAGCCATTTTCAGGATTCGCACCCTCAAGGAGTCATTTTCTAGACAGCCGCTAAAGGCCGCAAGCTGTTTGTGCGATACGAACTGCAAAAATCCGAAACCAGCTGTGTTCCTTTCGCCATTCATCACACGACTGGTCGCTTTTTCGGACACCGTGTCCTCGTGAATATGAATCGTTTCTTCCAGTTGCGACTTCATTTTCTTCTGGTTGATGAGTTGAATTGTTAGCTCTCCACGAAATGGCCATACCAAATCGTCATCGAAGGGACCCCGCATTAGATGGAACGTCAGAGACACGTGACTCCCTTTGAATTTGCCCGTTCCGTTTGGACACACTCCCGCGCACATCTTGTAACCCCCTACGTGGGAATAAAACGGAGGACTGAACCACCACTCATCGTTCCTTTTGTGCTTATCAAAACTAGGCACAACCACGTCTGGCGGCTGAATAAACGGCGTGGAATTCTGTGTGGGAGGGTACGAGCGCTCATCCGGCCTCACAATACCAGTCAATGACTGAAGCTGTTGTGTCAACGCCTTTAAGGCATCGTCTTGCTGCTTCATTTTTCTCTCCATGTAGCTTATCTGAGCATTCTTTCTTTCCATCTCGCTGTGCATGGAGAGTACTATCTCCCCCAGCAGTTCCAAATGCTGACCAACGTAGCGCTCCATGTGCGCCGATGGTGCCTCATTTGCGGCGTATCCGGGACAGCCCGCGTAAGCGAACGCGCAAGGAACTCGCGTCTTTGGACAGCGCCTAATGTGGCTGTCCATGCCTGACCTCGTGACGTCCGACGCCCCGCACTCGTTCGGGCAGGGCAGGATGTAATTGGGGCATATCGGCCAATGCTTGACGGCCATCTCCTCGTAGGTGGCCTCGTAGCCACAATACTGGCACTTGTAGTCTCGCTTAATGCACGAGTCGACCATGTGTTCCTTGACGTTTCCTCTGTAAATGATCTCGGGGCAACCCGCAGGACAAGATACTTCCACGTAGCTGCAGTCGTAATCGACGAACTCGTACTCGTTTCCCGCCGACTCCCCGCGCGTCACGTTGGTGTCGCCCTCGTTGTTTAAGTGGCGTTTCAGGAGCGCCACGTTTCCGATCCATTTGCACCCCAAACTCTTGTTGGAGCAGCGTACGTTGATCGCCGACAGCTGACGCTGGTAGAACTTGTCCAGAATGCACGTCAGTTCCTTGGACCCGCAAAAGGGACAGTCGCCATTCTGGGTCTGAGCGACGGCAGTGGCGGATAGGTGGTTCCCGCAGCAGACGGTCTGATAGGGTTGAAGGAGAAACTCGTTGGTCAGAGGGCAGAAATACGTCGTCGAAGGGGGTGTGACGAAATCCAGCAGTTCCATCTCCACACTGCTGTTTGCGGCCTAATGTTTTGTGGACACTACTTCGTTTTCCGAAAAATTGAAATGATGATGTCATGCCCTTAATTAACAACGACCTTGACAACCGAAGACCATTGGAACGTGAACTCGCTGCGATGGGCTATATCACCATTTTAACACCCTACAAGGAAAGGCCTTTTTTTCTAATGTGTTGCAAACCACGAGGCGTAGTCAACTTCTACGGGCAAGCCATGAGCCTTGAAGGCGACTGCATGGAAGTTGGCATCACATTCCTCAGCACCACAAATTATCGCAAAAACTTGCCGTGCGGCTACGACAGCAATAAATATCATTTATTGATCTAATTTAGAACTATGCGATGGTCTAGTAATCTGTCTTTTATCCTAACCAAATAAGCAATATTCTAGTAATCCTGCACCGCAATAGCATCTCCTGAGGTCTGTGTCACATGTGTCATATAGTCTTGACCAACCCCCTCTGAGGACCATGGCTATGTCACACCTGTGAGTCTAACAGGGTGACCAAACTAAGCGATGTTCTAGGAATCCTGCACCACAATAGCATCTCCTGAGAGACGTCTGTGTCACACATCTGTGCATGTGTCATGGTTGTGACCCACCCCCTCTGAGGACCATTGCTATGTCACACCTGTGAATCTAACAGGGTGACCAAACTAAGCGATGTTCTAGGAATCCTGCACCACAATAGCATCTCCTGAGGTCTGTGTCACACATCTGTGCATGTGTCATGGTTGTGACCCACCCCCTCTGAGGACCATTGCTATGTCACACCTGTGAATCTAACAGGGTGACCAAACTAAGCGATGTTCTAGGAATCCTGCACCACAATAGCATCTCCTGAGGTCTGTGTCACACATCTGTGCTCTGAGGACGATGGGTATGTCACACCTGTGAGTCTGACGGGTGACCAAACTAAGCGATGTTCCGGGAATCCTGCACCACACATCTGTGCATGTGTCATGGTTGTGACCCACCCCCTCTGAGGACCTTGGCTATGTCACACCTGTGAGAGTGACAAGTGCAACCTTGTGAGCAAACTAAGCGATGTTCTAGGAATCCTGCACACTACTTGGGCATGCCACTGGTGCAGTTGACTTGCAGAAATAATAGTTCATAGGCTGTCATATGTTCTTCTTGCTTAGTTATCACCTGACGGACTGCATGACCTGGTGTTGAGTGATGAGGTGCTTGTACTTATATCTAGAAAGTTATTTGGCCTTTATAAGTATTGGCAGCAAAAAATATTTTATTCTCGTCTACAAATTGTTGATGGAATGGTTAGTTGAATGTGTGTATGTGTTCACAGTAGGCATGCATCAAAATTCTATCCTTACAGGTGAAATATAACATAGACATTGAGAAGCTCATTGGTATTGTCAAAGAGAAAGGCCTGCCTCCTCCTAACACCTCACGACGTGGTCCAAATGGATATTGGTTCTTGATTGCTGCTGCTTTATTAAACAGGGGCAAGCCATCTGATAATTATGTTTTGGCTGTATATAGAGGTTCGAACTACAAAAAAAGATGTGTGCAAATCCTTTAGTAACTCACATCTGTTGTATGTATGAGAATTTGGTTTATTGTACTAAATATCAGCAACTGTATCACAAAATTGTAGTTATTTGGAGTCAAGAAAGGATTCGAGTAATCAGGGGGATGTACAGGAGGGAGAAATTGATGTGGTGTCATTTCTAGACGACAAAAGCTTGAGGACTTCACATAAGGTTTGAACAATAGCCCCTACATTTAGTACTGTGCCTTAAAATGTGATTGATAGAATTCCCGAATTGCAGCAGATTAAAGCGGATGAGTTATCCCGAGCTGGTAGTAAACTGTACCAGGATGAATGCATGGAGGAAGAAGCAAACGACCACTGTGAAGGAGAGGGTTGTATTGATGATTTTGCATTGGATGAAGATGACCACAATGGTGAAGATGAGGATGACTACAATGGTAAAGATGATCATGATGAGGATGACCAAAATGGTGAAGGTGATCATGATGAGGATGGCCACAATAGTGAAGTTGATCATGATGACGATGACCACAATAGTGAAGATGATCATGATGAAGATGACCACAATGGTGAAGATGATCATGATGATGATGACCACAGTAAGATGATCATGATGAAGATGACCACAATGGTGAAGATGATCATGATGATGATGACCACAGTAAGATGATCATGATGAAGATGACCACAATGGTGAAGATGATCATGATGAAGATGACCACAATAGTGAAGATGATCATGATGAAGATGACCACAATGGTGAAGATGATCATGATGAGGATGATCAAAATGGTGAAGGTGATCATGATGAGGATGACCACAATGGTGAAGGTGATCATGATGAGGATGACCACAATGGTGAAGATGATCATAATGGTGAAGATGATCATAATGATGATGATGACCAAAATGATCGTAATGACGATGGCCACTATGATGATGACAGAAGGATGCAGATAATTATGCTGATTGCACTACTGACACACATAATTACTATGTCTGTCATCAACCTTATGATCCTTTGAGGTACATGTACATGTAGGGTGTTGATGTTTGCACACTAATTGCATTGAATATACTTAGATTCATGATGGCTTGTGATTATTGTGGAGGCTGGTACCATGGATCATGTGTTGGAGTGTCATCCCACTGTGATTTTGAAATTCAAAAAGAGCCAGATGTTTGGCTCATTTTTAGTAGATGAGCTACTCTTAGGCAAATGTGAAGATTGAGCCAGATATACTTGAGATAGCTGGATCTTCCTACAGTTATAAATTACCTACACCTATAAATAGAACTTTGGATTATAATTGTAGGGCTTTTAAATACATACATTCATATCCATACCCACAAATATGTATGTATGTATTTGAAACTGTATGTAGCATGTAGTATTTCCTTCTAGGAGTATGTATGCATGTGCATACCATGTTTTTTACAGAATCTCGCAAATTACATAAAACATTTTGGTACCTGGATTAGATCAGGATGTGTGTCTTTGACCTTGATTATTGCTGTTTGTGTACACACAGTCAGAGTAACTTGCATTCCAAAATATTAATGCTAATCTTCTGTATAAAAAAGGACATTGTACTCCTGCAGCTAGACACACAGGACACTTATAAGTCTCCATCAGCATCTTCACTAACTCCAACACAGGGCAACTGCATACTGCACATTTTCTACCTGCAAATCGACAGCTATACTTACAGTCTCTAATGAGGATATCACTCCTGATAATGTGACAGTGTGTGTAGTATTTTCCGGAAATATACATCATCAGGTTGGTGAAACCCATGCACACAAAAAATGTGTGCAACACATGTAACTTCAGCTCTATCACCATTATGCATGAAGCCAATCACCATTTACCAGAACATTTATTAGACAAGTGGTGAAGATGACGGAGGTACTTGAAGCATGCATGCATGCAGGAATGTTTAATGCATGTAAAATAACACATTTACTTACAGCCACTAACATGACAGATTTTAACTGGAAGGCATACATCACAATTTGCAAATAACACCTCCAGTATCAAAGCATTCAGAAAAGAAAATCCATATTGGCCTCTAGAGATATGGTGTGTATTATACACTTTTATGCTACGCCTCACTGATATGTACTGTTAGGTACATGAGATAGAGCTCTACCTTGTAGGTGTTCAGGATGATGTGGAAACGGGCATCAATGACACTTTCCCAACTCAGTAAATTTATCGTGTGGCCAGAAGTAAGTGATTTAAAATGTATTAATTTTCTTTCAAGTGATTTCTCTTTCACTATGTAGATAATCACAGCTGTTATTATGGATAGGTATGCAATAACCTGAGATGAGTCGAAAACGTGCTTTTTGAACCAAACACTGCCCAAGTAGTTTTTACACGTACATATGTTTTGATTTACACAGTCATGTAATGTTCTGATGCAAAAAATTACAACTATACTTACATATACATTTGGGGTTTTATATTAAATTCCTAGGGTATAAAAAATAGGGCCTGGTGTCCATTGGTAATGTCCTAGCGCGCATGCGCTAGCCATTCCAGGAATACTAGTGTCGTCCGTAGTTATTCTTCAAAGTATACGAGTATAACAAGTTTCTTGGTAATGGCTAGCGCGCTAGGACCTTGCCAATGGACACCATGCCCTATTTTCCATCCCTGTAATTTTAATACACAACTAGTGCCTTTAGAGAAGGCTAATGCCGTCTATATATGTCAGGCGCGATGTCTGAGGGGGCGGGGCGGGAGTTACGCGGATGAGCGCGCGCCGTATTGAGAATTTGTGTGGAATGTGGTGCTGAGGAATGTGGTACCAACTTCCATGCAGTCAATCCGTCAATCCCGATGCATTTGGCTAGTAACGGTATTGATATCAACTTGTATCGTTCACGTATCAATACAGTAACAATTACTGTTTGTTCATCAATATTGTACCGAGCTGTTATTGCCCGGCCCTGTACTAGTACAAAACTCCAAACTAGACATTCTGCATGGGTCATAATCAGACTCGTAGCCAGACATTTTGATGAGGGTGGTGGTGGTGGTGGTGGTGGTGTGTGTGTGTGTGTGTGTGTGTGTGTGTGTGTGTGTGTGTGTGTGTGTGTGTGTGTGTGTGTGCAAATCTCACCTCACCTGGACCTTTATAATTTAAATTTTTAACTGACCATTACTCTTGCCAGTGGACGCAATGAGGAAAATGTTATCACTTGGTGGCACTGCATGGTGTTTCAGTAGGGAATATCTTTCGGTTGATATCAGCCCTTGAATTGCAGCTATGAAATCATTGGGCACTTTTGAGCGGATATAAATTATCCCAAAATCTTTTGACAAATTTTGTATTGCTGTCTTACCAGTCCCTCAGAATTCAAATCATCAGGTGACTCGGTAACCTCAATTTTCTCAGTAACACCTATGTGCTCCTCGTTTCCACCTTCACAGAGGGGCTCTGTGCTGGATATTTGCTGATTTGCATCCGACGTCGTCACTTTTGTGCTTGAACATGATTCCTGCTCAGCAGACGTGCTAGCATCAGTACAGCTCTTGTTTGCTGGCAGGAAATGATCAATCGTGCAACAGATTGCTGCAGCTTTCCTCTCCTCTCTTTCACGCTGTTCATGTTGACCCCAGTAACAGTGTGCCAATAATATATTATTGCATGTATACAATTATGTATCCCCTGTAACACAAGGGAGTTCAATTATTCATATGTACCTCAAATAACAGTAGCTAAAATGACGAATTCAGACGAGGACCTATTGCAACCAAAGGAACTTTATACAGTAATTGTAGCTTGTTGAAAGCATGCAAATCATGTGTTGACACGTCACAGCGAAAAGATGTAATGTTAGCACAAAGATGATTTGCTGATTTGTGATCCTAATGATATTCATTGAACCAGGTAGAGCGGCAGGTGTGTGTGTGTGTGGGGGGGGGGGGGGGGGGGGGGGGGGGGTAGCAAATGCACCCAATACACATCAATGGCTACGGGCCTGGTCATTGCGTTCATATCATAACTGCACTAATAATTTGTACATTTTACCTGACCGATGCTGTATAGTTCGACATATTCACCACAACAATCTGTTTTGTCTGAGACACAGTGCCTCTGTACTCGATTACCTAATCACACAGTTTGTACATGTCATGTGATAGTTCATAAGATGGAGTGAGAGTAGAAAGATGGCTGCCATGAGGAGAAACATTTAATATATTCTGCAATTGCATTGGTTGTGAACTGCAACGTACCTATTAATTAAACAAGATACAATCACCGCAGTACATATGCATGACAAATTACATTATTATTTACTCACAAAATGAAGTGTTCCCCAGGTCAATAGATTTCATGGTCATAGAACTCCCTGATTGATGTACCATGAATGCAGTAATGGATTTGTGGTAGTTTAAACAGAGTAGAATTACCACTGGAAAATGAAACACATTATTTTGTAAACTTCCATTACAACACGTACTCTCTATTTGTGCCATGTGTGTATATACTGCAAATGTGTGAAGTTGATTGCAATGTCCCGGCTAGGTGACTTATGGTTCCCATAAACATTCTGTGCTCTTACAGAAGCATTGAATGCCTCACACCTATACGAGGACAAGAACTAGTCATGTTTGTAAGCAATGCAGGATCGCTTTACCTTTCTGCACAGAAGGCTGATGTTGGTCCAAACTGGAGCATACATGGAATGATATTGAAGAAATAGCTTTCTGCTTTTGTAGCATTTCAGGCATATGGATTTTAACAGCTTGAATAAACATGTCACAAATGCTGCTCCATTCTGCAGCCTCAAAAACCTATACATACACAAAACATGAGTTGGTTATTAAAAGATGCCATGAACCTCGTATGGTCTAAATATCTTGGTATAATAGAGAAGTACAAATCTCTGTCCTTCCGTCAAGTAGGGTGGCAATATGAACATGGCCATTTGAGACCATACTTTAAAGTCCCGGCCACAAAAGGACTGGAAATTTCTGCAAACATTTCCATACATTTTGACCTGGAATCCAGAGGTGTTAAAAGCTCGTATCCTTGCAAGGATTTCTTCTTTATGCTTTGCAGATTATGTAGTAATTATTGCTTTCAAGATATACTTGCACGGGCCCAGTAGTATTGTGTGCAGAACTTCAATTGGAAAAAATGATAATAATATATATAAGTGTCCAGCAAAATCACCCTTTAATACTTTCAGGACAAGCAAAAGAAAAGTATCATCTCCCATAGAAATGTATGAACAATACTAAATTCAGTGCCTTTTAATTTTATGATGCACCATTTGAAAATAACTCTTTGCAGTTCACAGAAAATCAACAAATTTGAAAACTTCAAAAACTACCCTGAAGGAATATATTGTATGAAGGTATTAGTATGACTGCATGCCGATTTACACTTACAATAAGATAACTCGAAGGAAATGAAACCATGGATTGTTGGTGATTTCACACAGTCCAAATTTATTTTGCACATTCACTTACTTCAAGTTCAATTTGCAGAGTCTGCATTTGAGCTTGCATAAAGTTGCATAGCTCACAGATGATGTTTGGACAATCATTGTTTCAGCCTGTGTAAACAAAATTAAATCACTTTCCTAGTTCTTACCCATAATTAACTTGCCTTGCAAATGCGGCAATACTTCAGTGCTGTGCTCCCAAGATGGCCTAACAGCTCTAATGCACGTGGGTTGTCACAGATAATTAATATAAGAGGTGCAATCACTTAAGCAGTAGTGTGGGTGGTAGCATCATACACCTCAATACCAGTTGTTTCTAACACATTCAGCTCAGAATCAATTTGCTCACTCATCTCTAAAGGTGCCACCGTGTCTGAACAACATACAAAATGAATATTTGATACTTTGGTATTTTCATGGCGAGGAATGCCTGCTAGCAAAAGGTACCAACAATCAAATGTATGCCACTTTTTGCTACAATTGCCACTTATGCCATCACCAAAAAAAAAAAGTGGTGCCATAACCACAGGTCGGCCACTAGCCTTTTCCTTAAGTGGATGAGGTGTGAAATACTTGTCAATGTCCTGCCCAGTATAAAAAAGATACAGTAAAGATAAGTTATGGTGACTCAAAAATGTTACCTCGGAGCTTTGCCATTCAACTTTACTCCCATCCCATTTTAGAAGAGATGATGAAAGCTGAGTAAGGTGTAATACTTGAGTCAAAGGGATGCAACAGGTGAGTTTGTTTAGAATGATGCCACAATTGTCTAGAAACTATATATCTTCAGGGTATGAAGTTATGTATATGAATGCATCCCTGTCAGTAACAGGTTCTATTTCAACATTGGTGTAGCAAATCTGGGATTTTCATTTCAACACTTTCCGTGATAAATTTCACTGTGTTATACAAAATTCGTATTTTAAAAGAATACACAGCAATGTGTATGGCAATTTAACATACGTGTAATCCCCCTCTGTATGAACAGGAAAACAAGCCAAGCAGCTGATTATCTCAGGGTTTTGTAAGCAGTTGCGTATGATGGACATCTACGAGAGGCTGTAAAATGGATTGCCATTTGTGGACAAATGCTAAAAGAGGATCCAATTTATATATGCTGATGAAATTGAAGCCATGATTAACTAACCCTCTGTGGCATATCAACTCCAAGTACTATGAATGCTCTCACAGTGGATAGGCTAGGCACGTTAATACCACATCCTATGAGTATGAACCAGATAAACATAAGAGCAGTTACCCTACATGTTGTAAAGGAAATAGTGGCACCCAGTAGAAGTACATGTACATGAGTACATACGATGGGATGTGGACCATGTATGAGAATGTAAAGGAGAGCAAATATCTTGCTTGCGAATGGGTAGTAGCACATTTTCTCATCCACCCTAAACTGTTTTACAAGGTTCTCAAAGTCCTTATCAGCATACTCATCATTATCCGCGGTATCTTCTATACCAAAATCCTGTTCAGCGCGTTCATCTTCTGCGATGTTTGATGTAGTGGTTCTTGGTGGGTCTACAGTCAGTTAATATATTTCATCACATGCATTAGTTCCGCGTTATTAACCGCGATCGTTGATGCCCGTCGCCACTCATAAATGCCTTATGTTGTGATCTCTGAACTGGGTACGAGGACAGGCAGTACTCTTTTATTCTCTACAACCGCCTGGTTTTGCCACATAAATCAAAAACGAAACTGCTCATTTTTGTCTCCTCGTTCGATTTAAATTAATAGATCCAATCGTAGAGAGTCTCGACGTGTTTTTAATAACATTCATAGTCGGGGTCAAATCCTATTATAGACGTTTCTAGCAAAACGTCTGATATGCACTTGGCGTTCAAAGAGTAAAAGCAACTGCAACACGACGCCATTTGTCTCGTTAATGTAAACGGCAACTGACACCTTGTCATGCGTTCACAGCAAAAACAGATTGATGCATGTCACTAGGCAAATCGATAATAGGGCGCTCCCGTTTTTCAAAAAACGAGTGCCCTATTATCGATTTCTAGCGACATGCATCAATCTGTATTGTATGTACTGAATACTGTGTACGTTGTTCACTGTATGTGCAACTATACTCGCGCATGCACCCACATGCCTCAAAGTGACTATACTGATATAGATGCATGTCAAGCAACCAGTACATAGAAGTACTTACAAACGGGCATCCGATTCGTCGATCTTGGCTGATAATTGAATTCTGCTCGATGGAAGGATGTTGAATATGTTTATGACCATATCAGCACCTGTAAAAAAGCAGAATGTGAAGAACGAATCCTCTGCTGAGCTGTACTCGCGTCTGTGCCGTGCATGCGCGTCACAATGGGTTTGAATCTACACCTGTACTTACTAGATTTAAATGGCACCTATGTGTATTCGTCCAAATATACAACATCAAATATGTCGAGGAACTGCATGGCATATAGACTGTCCAAACTATGCAGTATCGTATAACAAACTATTTGCACAGTGTTTGGTCACGCCTCCCGGCACTCCACCAACACCCGATGCTGCAGTTGCGGCTGGCTGGAGCTGAAGTCTGCTTAATAAACTTTAATGATGTTGGTGAGATGGAGATGAAAGATAGGTACAGAAATTTACAACCGATTACGGTTGAAGCGTCGTTGGGTCGGCGGTAGTGTATTAGTAGCTGCTTACAGATATCAGAAAATAAAAACCCATGTTATCGGCGTTATTTTTTGGACGAAAATTATATTAAGAGCAATTCATAGATAATAAAAATAGCACACCCAACGAGACTTCGTAAGTTGTAAACCTTATAAGGCACATGTCTGGAATAATGAAATCCTTATCGTTGTACGTGTCAAAATTCCTCAGCTAGCATTTACTATGGTTGTCTCGGACGAAACTAAAATGGCTTGGCGTCACAGTCCATTTCTATAAACAACACGTTCTCCGTGCAATAAATGAGCTGCCGTTGCTAGGTACTTAACATTCATAGTGGGTGTGGTCTATTGGCCACAGTTTCAATGGAATTGGACAGCCGTGAGTTATCTAGTTACAGCACTGTAAACTGTTGGCTGTATATACAGGTACGTTAATGCTGTATGAATGCTCATTCCGTGCTAATGCATACATGTACTCCCAATGCTGTAGCATATCGCTAACTGAGTTCCCTCAACCCCTGTCATGCATCTATACTAATTGACGGATAACAGTTTTGCCCAAAAGGGGTCAGGCGGCAACCTGGTGACAGGGTGTACCCATCTGGCCAAATCTGGGACCAAGGTAGCGCTGGCTTGCCTTGGGTGCGACCAGACGTGCCACTACCATGACGTGGTCGTGGTGAGTGGTAGGCCCTCCCCGCTGACCGACCTGGGACCAAGGTAGCGCTGGCTTGCCTTGGGTGCGACCAGGTGTGCCACACCATGACGCGGTCATGGGTTTGACGTAGTTGGTCAGGGTAGAAGCCCGAAGGGTGCCGCCTGCCATTGATGTATGACATGAAAATCAGTGTACAAGGTACAATCAATGCACAAGCGGAGTGGTGGGTGGGTCAGCAATATTCAGGTCGTCCATAGGCAGGCTATGAGACTGAATGGCTGCTTTCCCAAGAACACCATTTATATGTACATACAATACCTGGAACCAGACAGAGACAATCTAATTTGGGGATAGGTTGTTTAGAGGGGAGGGTTGCAGACAGAGAGGCAGGCTTGACCTGCTAACCCTAGACAAAGCCCCCTTTCAACATACTATATGCTTCCCATGCCCTATCAAAGCTGGAAGGGGTGGTGCACAACCATTCGCCCTTCATCAAAACATTAAACATTGTTTACTCCCTAAACAAAATCACTTAAATTAGATTTTTGTGTATACTTATTTAGTAGTTTTCCGGGACAGGGAGCGAGGACGGGCAGGACCCTTTTGTTTTTTTACAGCTGCGCAGTTTTGCAACATAACTGAAACAATGGCAAAACTGCTCGTTTTCATTTTCTTGTTCGATTGCACAGCTGGCTAAACGATCCGATTGCCAGAAGTCTCGTTAGAAACGGGTCAGTCGTGAAATTCACCAATCTTTGGAAGCTCTTGCGAAACATCCAATACCCCGGTACGGAAGACATGAACTCTTCTGTTTACTGTAACATCTCTTCAGTCAGAATTTTTTTAATAATGTAAATGCCTCCATACATTATTTAAAAACTGCAGTTGAATTAGATTTTGGTACGATAGTATAATTACTGATACAAAAAATATTTTGTAAGAGTTATCACCACAAGTGGTTCACTGCATTGAAATATCACGATGTAGTGACTTGATATAAACCGACAGCTCAGACACTTTTTGAAGACTGTTGTGTAGTTCCAACTTTTCCTTCTCTTGCTGAAAAACAATACAATTCATACATCAATGTATTTTTTTGATAATGATCCACGTACAGTTTCTGCATTCTTCTTTGAAGCAGTTAGATGTACCTTCCAATTAGCATTCCAAGCGCTTAAATAAGCTTTACCATTGTTCGAAAATTTGTCCGAGAAGTACTGCAATAAAAAAGTATACAAATCATTGTGACAAAAAAATACACCTAAGTAAGATGCTTACATGAACGAACTGAGATCGAATGGCCTCCAAAAAAAATTTAAGTTCTCTTTCAACTACAGTTCTGTTTGGTGTCAATAGTGAGCAAATTTCATGTGATCTGGGCAAAGTGAAAAGGCTCATGTACATAAAGATCCTCAGCAACTACAATGTGAGATACTTTAGTCTGTGTTCCAAGATTGCTTCTTCCTCCAGGGGTGTTGCTGATACTGATGGGAATGCATCTTTACCATATATGCCATCAGACGTGCCGTGAGTAGGGATGCAGCATACTGCAATTTTTCTAAAAATAAATTCCCTTATAATCTCAGCTACTGCACAAAGCTATGTTAATAATAGTGATATGATGAATTACTGACATCATGCCGCAGTAGCGGATCTAGGGGGGGGCCCCCCCAACCCGCCATTATGAATAATATTATTGGCCAGAGACTGACTGGGTGCCCGCAAATTAGCACATTGTCACGTGTTGTACTCGATCACGAGCGACATATCTCAGCCAAGAAATAAGATGAAGCAAATGATGTTGAACGAAATCTTTAGGTATTATATACCCGTATACACAGTTTCATGCACGGGTATGTGACTGTATTCATACAACGACATGCTTGATCGAAGGGCCCTTGGTTCACCCCCAATCTTGGGCATGATGTACATAAAGCACACTGAATTTATATCGGACGCACCCTTAGGGCCCCCCCCCCCCCCCCCCCCCCAATCCTGTTACGTTCCTCCTACATGTACGCTTCTGTTAATGAGGCGCGGTTTACCGTTAAGCAATGGTGCCGTACTTATTCACAGCTGTTTCTTATTCATTACGCTGCAGACATAATAGTAGAGATATTCCCATGTGCCATTCGTCCGTGGCTATTCTACGTACCTTTCATAACTCTCCTAAAAGGCAAAGATTCTTTGAGTTGGTGCTTGATGTATATATTTCTGAGCCTTATGTAAAAAAATAATAAAAGGCCTTTGTAAGACCAGATGGGTCGAAAGGCATGACTGTTTGGAAAGGTTTTACAATCTCTATGGTTATATATTTGCATGTCTTGATGCCATGGCCAATCCAACTGGGTACCCAACCTCCAAAAGGCAGGTGTGCCCCATGATGACTGGTGTTGGGATACACCCACTAGAATAAAGGCAGAAGGTCCAAAACAATCACTTGCTACAAGTAAGAACATTCTTTCATTGATAGTATTACTGCATGGCCTTGACCCTCTCAAAGGAGTATGCATCAAACTTCAGAATTAAGCATGATGCTGACATTGTAACTGCTTACAGGCATATTGACCTTGCTATTGAAGAAGTATCTTACATGAGAGAAGATTTTGATAGTGTATGGAGTGAGTGGTTTGGAGAGGCTGAATCATTGGCTACTGACATAGGAGCAGTAATTACAATTCCTAGGATTTGTAAGTATCAACAGCATCGTTCCAATGTTCCAGCCGATTCACCAAGTGAATATTATAAGAGATGTTTAGGTATTCCATTCTTAGATAGTTTATTAAGTCAGATGAATGAATGAAAATCGAGTTTGTGGAATCACTGATGTCTCTATGCCCTTCAATTATCTGCAAATTGAAGGATTCAGACGATCTGGCAAAGCAGCTGCTATTTTCAGTGGGAAGATGATTTGCCAAGCGCTGCTTGTCTAAAGCAAAAGCTAGTTCGCTGGAAACTCTTTGGAATGAAGGCAGGAGGATTTGATGGATGCATTGCCATATGCAGATGAAGACATTGTTCCAAACATTCGCCAACTAATTGTAATTGGATGTACGACATCGATTGGAACTTGTCAGGCAGACAGGTATATTTCAGTTTTGAGACGAATAAAATCACACTTACGTTCAGAAATGACCGAAGAAAGGTTGACAGGTCTAACCATTATGTCTATCCACCATGCCGAGTGACGTGTTTGTCGTTTTAATAACAGTTTCCGTTTGTCGTTACAAACGGAAACTGTTGTTACCACGATTTGTGCAAGGAAAACCTAGGCGTTTGTTTTGCAAATCTATTTTGTTTGATGAGTCAGAAGATTAGACTGGTTCTTTTCATGTGTGCAATTATAAAGCGGTGTAGATTCAAAATTGTTTCGGGCCGAAAATCTACAATGTGTTAAAAAAAGCGGCGGCATCTTTAGTTTCTTGGAAAAAGTACTACATTTAAAAGCGGCTGGGGCTACGCCCCAGACCCCTTTAGGGAGGGACCTACCCCTCCCTACACCCTCCCTTTTTAAACCCCCATATAAATTCGTACGTTCGCCCCTGCATGCAATTTTATATTATACTTGCATCTGATGATTATAGATTTACAGTGTTTATACCATGTCTACTCATCTAATGAATAGCTTTCTAGAAGATGCCAAATAAGAAATGAAAACAAATTGTGCAATGGACAACACAATTCTAGAGGAAGGTAAATTTATATGGTTCTTCTAACTTTTATCACAGTATCAACATTTAGTCTTCTATACCATGGTTCAACTATGGGAACTTTTCTTGTTGTACAAATGATGAACTATTCTATAAAACAGTTACTCAATTACAATACTAGCCTCAATACATCAAATTAATGAAATTACAGATAGGTATTCTATTTGCGCAGAGAGAATTCTTGGAGATACTGGGTTGACTTTCGATACTCACAATGCAACATCACAATGTTACTAATTCAAATGAAGTTTTTAGTGTATTGCACTTAACATAATCTAAAGAGGTTGCAGCAATAGACAAATTATTATAATTATTGAAGGGTGAGCATGATGTACAAAGTCGATGGGACTATGCTATAAAGAAACTTCACAAGTATCTTCAAAACGGAGACAATTTTATCGGGTCTTAGATGGTAACATTGAAATTGCATCTAGTGTCCTGAGCATTGTAATGGTAATGTATGGGTTTTTCTTTTTGTTGAAAATCCCACACATAGATATAGGATCTGCTATTACAGGTAAACAAACCTAAATGTACCTTATAGACCGCAAAAACTGCTCAGCACTCTGAATATCTTGAGGATTACTATTGTATAAAATCATGACATAAAACAAATTCATACCATTCTTAATCATGATGATCACTGTAGTTTACTAACCATCGAAGAATAGGTTGGTTAGCCACACACACTGCAGAGATTCTTTCATATGGAAGTTCAATAAGTTGATCTTGACACAAAGTGCTTTCATCAACTTTATCATGTTGGAAATGAATAAGTTCATTGTTAAAGATTTAAATCTATTATTTGTACTTACTCAAATCAATATTTGTGCAATCTCTGTGGCACACAAGACTTGCTGCTTTATTGAGTTCTTGAATCTTACTAACAAGGGACTTGTGTGCATTAGAATAGAACTCATACATAGTTCTGTATTGTTGCTGTCTAATTTTCAACATAACATCAGAGTTCATGACAGTAAGTAAGCTATTAATATCTGAAATGAATAGGAGCACAAAATCATCTTAGGTACCATTTGTTTCATGCATTAGTTGTGACTTACCTGTCAGAAATTGATGTAATGTATATCCACCATTCTTTTGTTTCTCCATACAATCACGTCCAAACGGTTCATACCTTTCTTCATATTTGAATAGTTCATTATTTACTTGCTGTAAGTGTTTTTAAAATTACAACATACACTAAACATTACTACATTAAGAATGAAAACAGTAATTTATCATTCTCTCTCATTAAGAAGCACCACATAATATAATTATATTTAGCACATTTAATTCGTTATCAATAGGTTTGATAGAGACCTTTTGATTCATGTTTTAACTAGAACTATTGGCAAAGTAACAAAACCCTTATCTTGCTGGGCTGGCTAATTTTGCACACAAGTCATGTACCTCAATATTCAGGTTTCAGCAATGGTTATTTACCGTATCAGTCTTTTAATTTGATTGGTAATTCATTCTATCAATAGCATATGGCTTATAATGCATGACTGAATTGCATTGATTTGCCACCTTTAATCTGATCATCATGGCATTTGTTGTGATAGGGCATAAAAGGTTATGGTGAATACATGTACAAGTACCTCAATGTCACTGCTAAATGCAGTCGCAAGAGACTTTTCAAGTCCAGATAACTGACTCCAATCAAGGGCATTTGTAACATCACGCTCTATTTGATCCATCTCATTAAATGTTTTCTTCATTTTCTCCAACTTCTCAGTTCGATCTATTAATGTATGTGTATGCAGTTATATGCACATTTGTATTGTGTGTGAGTGGTGACATTCTCAAATTAATACAGTGTTACATGTAGAACAAGTTCCATACTCCAGTGGAAAGAACACATACAGTACTGTACATGGACGAAAGACATAATAAATCAATGCGACTGATGAAATGGACATTGAACTAGCACAGCAACTAATAACCTGATATACTGTGTAAACCTTCAGCTTCAATAGTAAAAAAACTTAGTTTTAACTTCCTATTTATCCTTGGGATTAAGTCTACTAATTTCTGAATCTGTACATCATTTTGTAGATATGACACTATCATTGTACAAAAAAATACACAAATTTGAATTGTATTATTACAGTACTATAGGTATACATAGATCATAAGTGAAGAAATGTATTACTAGTGTATGTTGTGCACATTTAATGTTCTTTTATGTTTATGAATAATGGAAACAATCTACAATGAACTTAATGCCAATATTCAAAATGTCTAAATAAATAATATAATATATTATAGTGAATATTTCTTTCTGGTGATTCACTACCTACATGTTTTTTCATACCAAAGCAGCATTAAATAAATTCACAGCTACAAAAACCTTTTATTTCTTTCTCAAGAGCCTCTTTGCATAAAGTCAATTGTGCCACTGCATATTGTAGTGCACTAGTAGTCTCTGTTTTCATTTTTGCTTTAGAATAACGCAAGCAGTTGTGCACCAAGATTTGAATTCTGTGGAGGTAAATATTTTGATTTCATATAAATCTAAGTTGCACTCACTTTTTCTCTAAGGATGCATAGTTGCTTCCATGCTTCAGAGCAGCAAGCTTGTCATTGGGCATGTTGGCCTTCTCACACTCATCCATTAACTTCTTGTAGATTTCTGCACTACAGTCCACCTTCAGGCATGTTGTAGTGTCCAAAGTTCCATATCTGATGATCCAATTTTGCCACTTACCAGATATTGGTATCACGTTTTCACAAGGTACAGGCACTTCTAGTGAGCTGTGAAATGTTTTACAGACTAAATCCTTTATCCGCTTTTGCTCTTTGGATCCACTTAATGCATCATCTTGTTCATAAAATTTGTCACACTTGGTCACAACCATCACCAAACGATCCGACTTAAGTAGATCTGACAAAACAAAGGCATCATTTGTGTTTATTGCATGCACTGATACATAAAAAAAGTGCATTGTGTATTTCTTTGTACTGAGAAATCACTGAGTTCAAAGTATATGTACTCAGTAATAAAAAGGCTCGTTTCTATGACAATGTAAGCATATATCTTTGGGTGAAATATTATATAGAATATCTGCCAGTTGGAAATTACATATGCACACATATCGGTTGTGTGTCTCCTCAGACATCTTCTGTCTTGCATTTGAAATTTGTCGCTAAGGCAAGGTAAGAAAAATCCCATAGATGTGGGTACACTGTAAACAAGTGCTTGCATTTTTGAAATGATTTACTAAAGTTGAAATTGTATTACACATCATGTATACTGTACATCTGAAATTCCATACAAATGACATCCTAAATACATTTTATAGGAATGTAACTGCAGAAGTGTTGACATTACCCAGAAACCATCTGCTCGCTAGTACAGAAAGGTTTACAAATGATAGAAATCTGGGTTGCCCTTTCACATATAGATACATGCATATCATAGTCACTCAATTGGCCACTACCAAACGGGAAGACAAATGCCAGCTTGGGACCGAGTGCTTCATTTGATCTGCAATGTACAAGTACGGGCAGGGGTTTAGTGTTATGGTGTGTAAATACCTACACAGTACCGGTAATTACACACATCTATAGCAATACAAATGTTGCAGCCCCAACTCTTCCCAATGTATCTAACAACATCACAACTGCCATTAATTGGTCAACAGCAATATAATGAATATTATGTCACCAGGTTTTAAAAGAAATAACACCCATCCTGCAGAATATACAGTATTTGTTCCTCTACTGTACATACATATATCAATGGTTTCAAAGAAAAGTTGCATTGCTACAAATAGCACCATGCACCTTCCCAACATTTAAAGTCATTTAAACTCTCCCACTTCATAGAGTTGTGTTCAGGAAAATTTATTATTAGGGATATAACTTTGAATACTTTTGTGTACCAAATTATTAAGTACTAGTAAGGTACATGTATCATAACTGGACAATGTGGTGTACAATTATTACTGACAAATAAACACTCACCACTGTCTTTTTCTAAAAGAACTTTTAGTGCTTCAGAATGCTCTTTCCATTCGATGTTTTCACAGTCCATGGTGTATATGTAGGCTGTGCTAGTAGCCACTGCCAGCTCTGCCATTCTCGTTGCTAATTGATTTAGCTCTCCAAGACCAGGATTGTCAACCAAATATACCTTGAAACCAGACTTCAATTCAGCTGGGCAGGACAGTGATGGAATATTTGCCATTAGCACCACCTGAAAAATAGTAATATTCATAAAGTGAGGTGACATGCATACTGTACATACTGTATACGGCATACAACACAAAGTACCTGTATTGTACATAGACATTGTGCATTATACAGAAAATACCAGGCTCAAATTTTTTCCCAAGCATGAATATCCTTGTTATATGCATTGAACATTTGTTGAATGAAATAATAAGATGTGGGTACACACATAACATGCTTACTTTTTGATGGTCCAACGGGGAGTTAGTAGTAGGAATTACAGAACGAGCATTTTCATTTAATTTAGAGAGTGCAGACAATATCTTCTTCTGGCCAATATGCTCCGTTCCATTGATAACCACTTTAGGACATTGCTGCAGTTAAAATCGCAGGAAAAAAATAGACCTTACCATAGTCCATACTAATCACACATTTACTGATAAAAAACTCTGTTCTGCACAAATTAAGTAGGCACAAAGCTGGAACATGCAACAGAAATTGTTGGTTTGATTAAAGCAGATCAAAAAGGAGTTTCTCTGCACTTAGGCGCCTATCAATATATTGGAGGTTGACATCGATGAGCGAAAAAAAAGACTAAACAAACTGTTTCCTGCTGCATGTTCACAAGGAGTTGACTGACTATTATGTATGTTGCTACAGAATTCATCTCTGTAAACAAAAAGCAAACACAACACAATAAAACAAATATGCATTCATGCAATTGGCATCCCTCTGCTATTAATCAACCACTGCAAAGGTAAACGTGCATGGGCATCTGGCAAAATGGAGTCAAACAAGAAGTTCAGGAATATATGAGGTTCTGTCATGAAACGTTTGGTCCCGGAGCAGAATTCTCTGAGAAAATTGGTCTGCTAGAACCATTTTTTTTTTTTAATTGCAACCTTCTTAAAGGTGCAACTTCTTAAAGGTGCTTTTCCTCATTTCAAAGCCCAATCTTGCAGGTCACAAACTGTTTCAATATCCAGAGAAGCACTGAATTTATTCAATGTCTGAATGTTGCTGGAATGCATTGGATCACCATAGCAACAGTAGGCTGCACTCATGGAACTGTCAGGGTTTACGACAGCTTGAATAAGAAGTTGACTTATTAAGTCTTTAAACAATATAAGTGCAGATCTTTTGCACTCCAGCAAGAGTGAAGTGGAGTATGTAAACGTTCAATATCAGCCGAACTCAGACGATTGTGGACTATTAGTACATGGACATTGTGCAGTATGTAAGGGAAATAGCAGACTCAAATTCTTTCCAAGCATGAATACACTTGTTACATGCATTGTATCTATGAATGAAATAATAAAATGTGGGTACACACATCATGTGCTTACATTTTGATGTTCCAACTGGGAGTTAGCTGTACGGATCTGAGCACGAGCATTTTCATTTAATTTAGTGAGTGCAGACAATATCTTCTTCTGTCCCATATGCTCCGTTCCATTGATAACCATTTTAGGGCAGTGCTGCAGTTGAAAACGGAGGGAATAATTAGACCTTAACATAGTTCATATTAATCACAAGTTTACTGATAAAATCCCTCTTTTGCACACATTAAGTAGGCACCGAACCGGGACAATACAATGAGGTGTGTCAGACACATGTAAGTATAACCTGCTGGGTATAAGTGTTGGCTGACCTGTCAATAGAACAGCAACAAAAGAATGAGGCTGACGATGCAACAAATACATTTCATTATGCCTGTCTAGATGTGGTGAGACTGACATGCCATGTACTTTGCATGGCAGGATTTGCTGTCCCTGCATTGAATTTCCAATGATTGTAATTCAAGCATATGCATATTGCTTTTAAATCAGACAGTGTTGCATCCATTTATGAAAAATAATTGCACAACCTAAATAAGAAGCACCAAATGTTTTATGATATCCTGGGCATCATCTTGGTGCTTTATTATGTGTACAATCATATATTTCATTTATCTCTTATACATATAGCAGCATTTCAGAGTTCAGTTATCCATTCAAGACATGTACAGATGACGCTCACTAAATAAGGATTTAGTTACTTAACTACCAAGGCTCCAATATAGTTTCAACTAAAGTACTGAAGGAGCCTTGAATTCAGAAACGGTTTTGCTAAAGTTAACAGTTTTAACATTACAAGTCATGATCATTGTCCACATGAACCAATGAATTTGTATTAAAGACAATGGGTTGTTCCACTGTATAACTGTAAGGAACCAAATTAGTTAACTCTGCATGTGCTGAACTCAAACTTTTCTATCAAGATTGTGACTTGATGCACAAGATTGGGTGGTGCAAAAGCAAGCAATACAAGGTACATTCCTGGTAGGTGGAGTTGGATGGGACACTACAATGAAACACTCAAATTTCAGCTACAGATATTCCCATCATAAACTGCCTGCTGCAAAATGTACACGTACAGTTTGAGTGTTTCAATCTACCGCTCTTTGAAATCAGGAACCTACTTTCTTTCCTTAACTATTTACCCCCATTTCTATACACAAATCACTTCTCAATAGAGATATTTTTATTTGCTTGTTTTAGTCAGTTTACCTCTGCCAGAATGACTGATCAGATATCAGTAGCAAAGATTGAGGGGGAAAAGGTGGATTTTGGTTTTAGAAGCATTCTAGAGAGATTTAAACAGAAAAATTATAACAAGAATAAATATGTATATGTAGTGTAACTCTAGAAGACAACTGTGAAGTTGCTAAAGCAATATTGATTGAATTGCCTGGAATAGGCTTTTTTGTTCTTCAGCACTGTCTCTACATTCCATGGGTAAGCCACATCATATTTCTCTGTCGGCAGTAGTAAATGAGAGTTATTGACTGTACTATTTTGAAAAACCCAACATCTGAGGTAAATAGAGACCTGCTCCTATTCACTAGACCACCTTGCCACTTGGGTGTTTGCAAGCATTGAAACCAGGGATGCTTTAGTCTTGCTGTTTCTGAGGATCTATTGTCCCATCCAATGAGATCATGTATGCTGCCCTTCTTCAATGCCTCCATCAGCTCATTCAGATGCTGAATTGCAGAGCAGTGATCTTTCTTGATCCGTTTATGTGAAAGGTTGCTCAAGCTATACCCATTCCTGTCATGCAGTTCCACGCTAGAGGTCCTAAAGGTCTAACAACACAACATCTAACCAGTGCTCCGGCTTTAGTTAGAGATATGCTTTGCTCTCTGCACTCTCTACTTTTACTAATTTCATTCTCAGTGCCCAACTCTTCCTTCCTGGCATACATGTACCTGTCAAGTTTGGTCAACATAATTGCTGGTTACAAGTTAATCAATCGTATGGCTTCCTCGTTAATGGGATGCACAGATGGCAGCAGTTCATGCAGCTAGGTTTGTAATTTTTTTTCGCTCACTGTCTGTAGGGCCGATATTGTGTGCTGTGCAATTATCTTGGAGTCTTTGTACATATATGATATTGTTGTTGAATGAAGTAGTGTGCACAGTTGAATCTCACATAGAAACTGTCAGTTTGGACAGTGGCAAGCTATGGATCTAGAACATTTGGTGGCAACAACTGGGATTACAAATGATATGAAATCAAGTTTTGATCTTAACCGCTGTTGAAAAGGGACAAGCCTGCATGGAGTCAGCGTAAGGATACAGTTTATGACACAATGTAATGGGAAGTCTTTCAAATGCCAGGGAATGCAGATGAGAAGAAACAGGAAATGAGGCAATTTTTACTGGAGGAATGAAAGAAAAGGGATGAGCCAAATGGGTAGAGGACAATAGCAACGGAGAGTTAAAAGGGGGGGGGGAAGATTAAACCAAGAGCACAAAATGAAGGTGTGGGTGCATATGGACATGCTTATGAAAACCGTGGAAGACCAGAGAATGAGAACTTCAGTTAATGTGGGCACTCAAACTTGCACCTCTGACCGAAAAGGATGAAATTGAGTCACACCTAGTAACATTCATGGTGGCTCATAAAATAGATAAGGGAGTCCGACCTAGCCCCACAGCTAACAGGAAAGGTGCAATTAGCATTTGCAGTGCTACACCGATGGAAGCTGCAATCTATGATGCCATCAAGTTGGCAATTTTGGTTTGTTACAAACATCAATGAGGTTTTAATAATAAGATTAATCCTGGGATTAAGCATCCAGGGTGGGAATATCATAAAAACCATATGGATTTTGTTGAACAAAAGCCATGTTGAAGAATAAATGGGTCAGTTTCCGAGAAAATGAAAAAAGTGGCGTATGTATAAAAAACGTTATAAAAATGCTTCACGTTTGAATCGCTACACCTCCATAACGGTTTAAGCAATCAACTTTCTATTTCGAACACTTCGTGCCACACCACTTCTCTCTACGTTAATCGAATTTGGTGTCTTACCCTTGCTCCTTGCCGATGTTACAAGGCACAGTACCCCGAGGGGTTCAAAATCCAGGTAGCTCCCTGCAGGAATGTCCAAATCGCTTCAAAATCGATATGCACGTAAAGGAGTCCTGTCACTATTGATTTCTGCAGAGCGTTGATTTTTACCTCTTCCGTTATGGAGATACAGCAATGCAAAGCAAGTCCACGTTTCCCGCTCGAATCGCGCCTTTCTCAGTCCCAATGGAAGCGGTTCAAGGACTGAGAAAGGCGCGATTCGAGCGGGAAACGTGGACTTACTTTGCATTGCTGTATCTCCATAACGGAAGAGGTAAAAATCAACGATCTGCAGAAATCAATAGTGACAGGACTCCTTTACGTGCATATCGATTTTGAAGCGATTTGGACATTCCTGCAGGGAGCTACCTGGATTTTGAACCCCTCGGGGTACTGTGCCTTGTAACGTCGGCAAGGAGCAAGGGTAAGACACCAAAGTCTACTGTCGTAGAGAGAACGTGGTGTGGCACGAAGTGTCCGAAATAGGAAGTTGATTGCTTAAACCGTTATGGAGTTTTAGCGATTGAAACGTGAAGCATTTTTATAACACTATATATATACGCCACTTTTCATTTTCTCGGAACTGACCCAAATACTAAGTTTTTATTCATTGACATGCTTCAACATGGTATTTTTTTCGACAAAACCATATGGTTTTTACGATATTCCCACCCTGGACGCTTAATCCCAGGATGGTTTTTACACTATTCCCATGCTAGACATCCAATCCCAGAGTGGTTTTATGTTAAAATCACCTCAAAAAACCATGCCTGAACGTTTCTAACTTTTTCCTGTGTTGGCCAGTCTCAGAAGAGAGGGAGTAACAAGTTCGTGTCAGTACCATGTGTGCCCTGTGATCACTTACCCCTTGTCGAAAGTTTATATGGTAGTAGGAGGCAAACACTACTCTGTGGAAGCTGCAGTGGTAAAGAAACTACCAACTTCAGTTCTATTGGGATGAGACCTACTCAAACTTGTGAACATAGGATCTGCAGCAGCGGACATAGTGATGGCAGCCACAACAAGGGTGCGAGAGTAGAGGAAATGTACAGAGAAATAAAACTGAAGAATCTGAAGAGTGACATGCATAGACCTGATAGAACTGTTGCAGATAACTTGAGTGCAAAATTATATACAAGCACACCTGCGACGGTGGAGAGTGGAAGTGGAAAGGGCAGAGTAAAGGTCTTGCTGATTGCACACAGATGAAGAATTTGCAGCAGGGAGACACCTCTCTAAAGAAGCTGTGGGAATGTGCACAAGTGACAGAATGGACAGGAATAGCTGATTCTACGATGAGGGTGGGTAGGGATGGGGAACTCCTGCTGCCACTGGGAACTAAAAATGGAGGATTGCATGAAGATTTAGCTATTGAATAACTGGAATTCAGTATCAAAGCACTGTGTTCAAGATATTCCATGAAGATACCACTGACAGGGCACACGGTAACGAAGAGGAATTGATTGGACATGACGCACGACGATATTAACTACAGTGAATCTGAACCTGCGGCAGCAGGTTATTGAGATTGATGACATCATTACAAAACTTCACTCGCTTATCTCTTTGTCGCGAACTCAAGATCTACAGTTCTACGTTTGTTGCGTGTCATAAAACGGTGTGCTTTTTGAGAAACAAACGAATTCCTGTTCCTCGTGCCCAGTCCCAAAATAATTCTTGGTCGTCTTCTTCCTTAGGAAGGTATAGCCAGAGCTACAAACGGTTTTGAAGAACGGCAATAGCACCAATATCTTCGGAATTCACCTGCACGTTATCCTTTAAGGTCATATAGACACCTAAAAAGAGAAGTACCTCATGCGGTAGCAAGTTCTATATAGGATATGAAGTTATTGCAGAAGTTTATGGTTTATTGTTGATTAATGAAGTTATTTTACAGCATGCAGTACAAATACTCCGACCTGCACGAAATTTAGTGTTCCTAATATCGCACTTTGGCTATAGAGAGGTTGCAGTGTCATCCCGGGAAGAGCGGCGGCCATGTTTTTTTGGTGTCTCTAGGTCTGTTACAGAATGTTTCCAATCTGTAACAGATTATTTACAACCTGTAACAGACCAAAAAACATGGCCGTCGCTCTTCCCGGGATGACACTGCAACCTCTCTATAGTGAAGTTAAATGCCTTCGCGTAATGGAAAGAAGAGATCTAAGCAACAAGTGGAATACCTTCAAAAGCAATTTTATCACAAGAAAACAAGGCTAAAGCCCGAGCGCGCTACAAGGCCGATCCCGAAAAGAAGAAGGCCTCTGTACGCGACAGCTACAAGGCCGATCCCGAAAAGAAGAAGGCCTCTGTACGCGACAGCTACAACGCAGATATTGAATCTAAGCAATCTGCTAAAAGGCAGCGATATCAAGAGGACCTCGAGGAGAACCGTGCTGCTAAAAGGCAGCGATATCAAGAGGACGTCGAGGAGAACCGCGCTGCCAAAAGGCAGAAATACGAGGACAATCCAGCTGCCATTAAGGCATCTGAAAGGAATCGGTATTGGAATGACCCCGCTGTCCGATTGGCTAAACGTGCTGCCGAGAGGAAGCGGTATCGCAGGGGTCACCGAACTACCACCCAAAGGTATGTCATGGCATGTTGTATTGCACTAGCATTAAAAAGCTATAGGAAGATGTGCATGCAACATGTGTACAGCACGCGTGTAAGGGATCTGCACAAAACATTCACTTCACATGTAAAGCATGCAATATTGGGGCGTCTTCCTTAATCTGATGTACAAAAAGGCTTCCTTATCTGATGTACAACGGCAACTGTGTATGAATTTAATTGCATTTGCAAGCACTGAAAACAGTAGACCTCAATGGTAGGTGTGTAGTGGCAGAGGAGATAGGGGACAGAGATAAGGATACCATGCACCCCTTGAAATAGAAATGTACAAATGAGTGTCGCAAGCTCACTAGTGAAGAAGTAGCATTTGTGTTGAGGACAAAGTCACTGTTCCAAATGTCCATTCATCATTGGAGGGGATGTCATTCCCATGTAAACATTGTTAACACCTTTTAATTTGGAGCATGAACTACTTCAACCAATTTTCAGCAAAATGGCACCTTTTGGGGGGTCATGAGTTATGCAGACCAATCCAGTGAATAGAGATAAAATTGGACTAATAGAATTTTAGCACAGCTGGCAACACACACACACACACACACACACACACACACACACACACACACACACACACACACACACACACACACACACAACCACTCCCCCTTATCTGTGAGGTCATGAATATGTAGACCAATTGGTGATGTACCAATGAAATTGGACCAATAGAATTATAGCACAGCCGGCACACATGTAAAGGCTTTTCATGTATAAAAGCGACTCACCTGCCATATAGTGCACTTTGCTTGCTGAGAACGAAAAAGGTAAAAACTAAATCCTTGCACTTTGTTTCTATACTCTCTGTCAGATGCAGTGCTGCCCCCCTACCGTCCGCCGCCAGCAGTAGCAGCGCTGCCCCCACCGCCACCAGCAGCAGAGCTGCCCTCACCGCCACCACCAGCAGCAGCAGCAGCAGCAGCAGCAGCAGCGCACTGCCAGCAGCAGCAGCAGAAGCAGCAGGAGCACCACTACAGTATCGGCACCAGTAACCCCACCACCACTTCGCCTGCTGCCACCCTGGCCACTGCCACCACCACCCGCATGGCTCCCATGGCCTGAACCAGGCCGCCAAGGTCAGAGACGAGGCTTGGGGAGAGGAAGAAGACAAGCCAGGGGAACCGTACAGTACATCATAATTTCAATTATTAAATTTTTTAACCTCCCTCCCTTCGAAAATAAAAATGAATTTGTGACAACATTTAAAGACGCGCTACTACGACAGGGGAAAAAACTAATGAAACAAGTAAATAAAAACATTCTCTAACGAGAAAGTTGATGGTATATAGGATTGACCAATGGTGGTTTAAAAAGCACGGAAACAAGAGTGACAGAAATTTGACTGGAAAATTGAAATAGGCCTATATTTAGCACACAAACAAATTTGTGTGCTAAATATAGGCCTATTTCAATTTTGTGAAGCAATGTGCCCAGAACGTGTTCACAGTGGTATACTTTGTCAATTGCAAAGAGAAAGGGGAGGGAGCGGGGGGGGGGGGAATCGAAAAAACAAGCAATTATGTTAAAGCAATTTCAAGATTAGACCAAACTCTGAGCTATGTGATCATATTGGTGAGAATGACTGTTCTGTGGCAATACAAAAAATGCAACACACTCATGAACATCAACTCACTGGGCATGATTCAGCACCACTCTCACATAGTCCATTATGAATGCTCTCTTCATGTTGAATAAGTACTGAAAGAGCTGTTTCAGCACTTGTAGATTCTGGCAGATATCTAGACACATGTAGTTCATGTATGTCATACCCCAATGAAAGTGTAGCAACTTACATATGTTGCACTTAAAGTATGTTCAAGAAGTATATCAACACAATTACACTGCATTGACCATTGGGTTTTACAAAGAAGGTTGTCTCACTAGACTTCCACAATGAATGTTACACTAAATAGTACTGTCTGAATAAGGATATGGTCCTTTTATACATTTGTGGCTTGTGTATGGGATTAATAATATGTAGTATCAATCACATTGTGAATAACATACCATAAGTGAGATGAAGCACGAATGGCTGGCCTTATTGCCACTTGCTGGCCCGGGGCAGACCAAAATTAATATTGGTCGGCCTGGATTGGTTTGATTGATTGATTGGTTATACTAGTTAATATCAAGTGGTTTTCAATATTCAAGCATTGCTCAAAATCTAGCTACTATGACGCTTCCTTTACTGTAGCATATAGTCAATACTGGTTACTGTTAAACTATTTTTCTACTTCAGACTCACTTTATTAATCAACGCATACAAATATTTTGTCTGTCCACTTTTAGTTCTTTGAAAAGCCAAACTACTGTACATACTGATGGTGTACGTTATACATGTACATCTGCTAATACCTGCCTGCATCTGAATTGTTGAAATATGGTTGTGTGAATCACTCCACTCTACACAAATTTGCATTAACTACAGTGTAGGCATAACATCGTCAAAAGCAATGCTGCTGCATGTCATAATAATACACAGGCAATGGTAGTACCCTTACTTGCACTTTAGAAGTCCATTGATTAGTGTGCTTTTACCAGAATTAAATCCTCCAACAACACCAATTGTTATCATTTGATTCTTCCATTGGTGGATTAGTTCATTTAGTACTTCAACGTTTTCAACTAAATCCATCTTTAATAAAAATTTCCCTTTTCCGGCTTCCAATCCATTGTATTCTTTGAGAATTTCCATAGAATGCTGAGGAAAAAAGGGCAATTGTAATGGAAACATTCTCTTACAGCAGCACAATGAATTTGAAAATTATCACTTGTGTGCACCAGGCATCTCAATTCAAGCAATACATATTTGGATACTGTCTTACCATGCATGACTCTGTAATGTCAGCATCCTTTGGAATCTGGTGTGACAAAATATGCTGAGGCCCCTCCTCTGTCTCAGTACTTATGTTAGTAGAAGGGATTGTAGTGAAGCCTATAAAAGAAATGAAACAGTCATTTTATGCTACAACTACAGGTACATGTAATACTGTTGCATTATTATCAAGTATCTCAAGTATCTACAAATTTTGATTAATCAGAAATAACTTCTGTGCAAAAGTAGTTCTCTGACATGTAATCTATCCAGGCTGTATTGGGCTCTGGGATTTACTTCTTCCTGCAGGGTGCCCTTCCAGCATCCTTGTACAAAGTTTCAACTTCTACATTTAATGTTAATAGAGGTCCTACTGTGACCTAGGATCCAGGACCTGATGCCTCACACACCCCTAGAGCTGAGCTAATGGTCAGTGGGACAACCCTTGTTCCCTCAGCCTCGCCAACCCAACCCCCTTTCCAGTTTGATTTCCCTTGTTATGTCATGTTTTAGTGAATCATAATGTTAAACAGACAATCCTATATGGTTAACTAAATCTGTAGATAAAGTTTAGGTCTGTTACTGGTCATTGGAAGATAGATGTATCACTAGTACTTGAATTGAGAAGTGTACCATGTCAGGCTTATACTTCCACCATTTGTTACTTGATTGTGTCCATGTTATTTAATGCGTATTCAAATTGTTTGATTGGTAACAGCTGAAATTGTCTTAAACTGCAAAGCTAGCTTTAGTAAGATCAGAGATAACTCCATTATCTCTGGTGATGTTTTCGGTCCTAATGCTGTAAAAATCAATACTGATGTTACAGAATTCATATTAATGTTGCGTGCTCAAACACCATAGGAAGAGGGAAAACTCCTACTAAACACAAAGCATACTAATAATCACAATGGCAATTTGATTGATAAGTGGTTATTGCAATACACAATGGCTGTCTGAATGTGTTTTCCATCTTCTTAATTACTGCATTATGGCTTATAAAACCCATTCTTCATGAACAGGGATCTTCGTGCAAAGTATAGTCAATGAATTGTGGAAAATATTGGCTACCAGCTAGGGTTTAAAAAAGCTTCTGCTTCTATGGTCCCTGGACTACCCAATAAGTATGCCACTGAATCCATCTCATGGGAGCTCTCTTTCATAAAAGCAGTTGTTTCAGACTGGGCAATTACAACATCCTGTACCTGCACTGGATGGCTGCGGTGGTGGGTTACTCTCAGGCTCATTAATCTGTAAAATTTAATATGCTGAAATAGACAATAGTAATTTGTTAATAACTGCACCACAAACACTTATGTGAAAAATGGTGTGTGTGCACAAGCCACAATAAAGTAAATCTTAATTACATGTTATACTAATTCGATAGACAGTGCTATACATTTACAATCAGCTTCTACAAATCATTCAATGTTCCTGATGCTTGGCTCATATGAGCTATCTGAGTCTATGTTTCATTGATTTCAGTTTATGCTTACAAATTAAGTATTGGGCAAACCAAATACTTCAATCAATAAATATTTAAATCATTTTTTAACATTGTGTCTACAACACACACATCATTTGGTCAACATACCTCCATTTTATTTAAACCTTTGAACCAGCTTCATCAAAATGCTCATAATTCAACCAATTGTGAATTATATTAATTTATTATATGTCGATACTTAGTAAATAATAATCATTATAATACATTACACAATTAATAAATATACACCCAGCTGGACAAATAAATTCACACCAACAGGAGGATACATTAATGCATCCCATTATCTATTTCCTCAGCTACACCTTTGCTACTCAAAACTATATAATATCGAGTGCACCACTGGATTGAGTATGGAACTGCCCAAAGCACACACACCCACACCCAAGTTCTGGGCACATTGCTTCACCAACAGCAAAGAGGCAGATGTCATGAGGAGAATCTGGTTTGTCTTTGGTCAAGGCAGTAAGGTTACCACCAGCAAGAACTTTGACACCACATTAGAAATCCAATATTTCTACATGTAAGGGACACAGATGGGTAACTGTAGGGGCTGCAGCAGCATCAAGCATATGCTATACATGCAGCTTAGAAGGCTCTGGACTTAGGAAAGGACCTCCAAGAGTGACAGAATTAAAGTCAAAGCAGGATAAGAGGGACAGTAAACATGTCTTTTGGTGGGATTGTGGAAGTGGGCCCCTATTTTGAGCATTCTGCATGCAACAGCTGCCAAGTGGTGTCGTTATTTGGTGCAAATTCTGATGTAGCCAAAAATTCCCACACGCACATGTCCTTACAAATCGAATGGTATGAGGGGACCCTGCCTAATGCCATAAACAAGAACAAGGATGGATCCCACCTGGCATTAGGCGCATTGCTGTGGAGGAGACTTGGCAGGGAAGTAAAGGACAAGGCTGCTGAACTTGGGGCAGACACAGAGAAGGTTGCACATGATGCAGAAGATGCATTGAGAACAAGATGAATATGTGTTTATGTTGAACATGAGGAATGCCTTCAACATATATAGTCTCCAGGCAGGCACTCCTTGATGAGTGTGCCATCCCTGAGCTGCTACCTTGGATTTCTTGGTGCTACAGTATGTAAATGTCCTCGAGACTGTTTGGCAGAGTCCAGAATTGCAATAGGGTGACCTCTAGCTCTGTTCAGTATTGCTTTCATTTGTCCTCCTGAAGCCGGTATCAATCCAGGATGCAGATGATGAGTGTGCTGATCTCTTCCTTCAGACCTGGTATCTAGATGATGGAGTTCTGGCCAAGCTGTGCTGTATGCCTTGCACCTACTTTAGGAGTACCTCCATATCAACCTAGCTACATGTAAGAGTGAGCTGTTCAGTGGAAAGGGCAACATCTAATTCTCACCCACTGTGAGTTACTACACACTACCTGACATCTTTTGTATGCCAGTTAGGCACTGCACCAGACAGGTGTGTAGAGTCCAAGAAGCTTCCTTATGGTTTGGGGGATGTGGTTGCAGTTGACCTACCTGTGGAAGTTAACTGTTCTTGTATGTGTCAGGCATTCTGTAGGGTTGTTCATATTGCGAGGGGGGCACCCCACTCAGCCTGGCATCAAATGCGCTCAGATCATTTGAACAGGAGATCAGATAGTGACTTTCACTATGCTATTGAACTTTCTGAGGAAGCATAGCACAAGGAACAAAACTTGGACTTGAGTTTTGGTGACCTAGGCCTTCGCTCCTTGTCTTACCATACTGCCACTGATTTCATTGCATCCATTCATTAGTCTTTGGCAGTGCTGACGACACTCACCTTCAATGCAGTGGCTGTATTTAGTTCTCAGCTCTCTTAGCCCAATGCTATCACATTTGAGTCTGCTCTAGCCTCTTTCATCCACCAGAAGGCCAGGTTACGTGACCAAGGTAAAAACTACAATGAGGAATGGAGTAAATGAACATCGGCAGCCCTTTTCTTTTTTCCTTGTGGGATTAAACTACTGCATCTAATAATTGATGACAGATATGCAGCAGGCTTGGCTCTTCCCACCCTGCAACAAACACTTAGGATGGTTGTGATCACTGGAAGACCTTCGCCTTAGGATCGGCACAGTGGCAAAGATCAGTGACCACATTGCATAAATGATTGTGGCATGTGACCATGTCTCGTCATGCCTGCAGGTAACTGAATAATAAACAGAGGAAAGGGCACATGACCTTATTGGAGGTGTCTAGATCCAGCCACCACCTTACTAATGTAGTGTGTAACTAACTAAATTGACTCAAATCCAAGTCCAGACCGATGAAAAGGATTGGCAGATAGCCAGGCCGCCTGTACATGTATGTGGAACTGACACTGACAAGAGACAACCCATGCTGGCTGGGGAGGAGGAGACCAGCAAAACTAGTACTTGACATGGTGTTCTTCAATTATTGCGGACAAGGATTTCTGGGTGATGGGTGAGTCGAGATGTCATTGGACACTTGAAAGTTATGTGTCCCTAACAGCCTGTTTAAAGTAGTTGTCCTCTACATAGCCAAAGCATCATGAAGCCAGCGACAATATGAAGGCAGCAGCAACATGCTGTGACAAAGAGATAAAGGTTTAGGCCTCCTAACTTTAGGTCTATGCTGACCCTGGGCACCATCCGGCATGTCAATGATTGAACTCAACACAATCATATTAGCTGTATGTCTCATTGTATTCATTTGAATAGTCAGTAAAAACATGCCACATTTCTAAATAGCTACCATCAACATTATACTGGTACATACAATACATCTGCTGCACTTAAAAAATCAGCCAATATCTGAGTACGTTGTATACATACTTCAACCCAAAACCATCCATGTGGGAGCAGATAAATTCAGTGTCCATGGATATGTTGCAATACGACACTTGTAATGGTTTTGTCACACTAATCCAAAATTGAATAAACAACTAGACTAAGCTTGCTCCTAGGTACATGGACAATTATGCAGGTACAGTGTACAAATGCATGTAACTAATTAGATGGATCATTGTTTAATTCATCAATATGGTTGTGCACTGATTAAGATTATAAATTTTTTGACTTACCATTAGATAGCACCACCTACAGGAGAGAGCAAACTACTTACCTAGAGGATGAGACAGAGGATGTTCAAATAAAGACATGAAACCACACAGGAGGAAATTTAATATTTAAAGTACCGTAAAGTGCCAGAAAGAATTAGGCCCCTCCCCCCCCCCCCCCCCCCCCCCCCCCCCCCCCCCCCAAAAAAAAAGGCTCGTGTTTAAACGTCCATATCTTAGTAATCGTGAACGCTTCCACGTATCTTTTGTCATAATCATGTACGGGCACCATTTGCTTTCCTGAAATGCTGAATAAGTTTGAGGAGACATTCGCGGTTACGGAGATGCACATTTTGTTGGGAGCGGAGAGTCGCCGTAATTTTGGTAATCTACGGTATATGTACATACTGCAGCTGTGGATACGTTTCTTAGCAGACACGGTACTCAATGTCACGATGATCGATACGACTGAAACTCCTGTCTACATGTACTCCATATAGAAATGTCCAGTTGCGGTTTGTACATTCGCGTATACTCCCGTATAACTTCCATAGAAAGTGAACGGCTTTTTAACAATTCGTTAATAGCTAACTACAAACTATAAAGCTTAGGTGGGGGAGTCGATATTGCTTTAAGAACGTAAGATATTGATTTAGCAGAACAAAAGAAGCCAACCCCTTTGTATTAAAATATTTCCTTACTTTTGGCAATATATCCAGAAATGCTCGGTCAAACGGGAATTGACGATTGTTGCGGTTTGTACATTCGCGTATACTTCCGGATAATTCCCATAGAAAATGAACGGCTGTTTATAAATTTGATTGTTAATTAATAACGTAATAGAGTACAACTTTTTGGCTATCAATATTGCTTCAGATACGTACGATCTTGATTTAGCCAAACAAAAAACAACTGCTTTGTATTGAAAATTGTTGTAGTTTTTGTGAAAACAGCACTTTCCATAGAGATGTATGGAAAATCAACTTTTGCACACCTAATTAATGTGTGTGTGTATGTGTGCTTATGTGTGGTGTGGGCATGTTTGTGTGTGCAAAGATACAGTAGGTAGGTGTGTGGCAGGTAACAATGCAAGTGCGCGCGTGGTGATGTTCACGTGCTATGTGAGCTAAGTTAAAGCTTCCTTGCAGTGTAGCCGAGTGGGCGTGACAGGAATGAAGTTAAGCAAGCGAATGTGGGAAAGCTTTATAATACACGATTAGGTACCGAACGGTGATGCGAGTGACTAGGAAATAAAATCCTTACGCGCGTCCGCGACGTACGTGGGAGGTGGCGACAACCATCAGGTGCTAGCTGACAAACATTCACTTGGATCCGTTAATTCGGTACGATCGTCATACGAAGTGATAACTCATCTTCTTTGACCCGTATAGCCTCAGAAAATAAAACAAAACAACAAAAAACAAACAGACACTGAGTTGCGAACGGCATAGTTTAAGGCGGAGATTGGGCGTAAAAAGAAGTGATTAATATTCATGCGGTCAAGCGGCCATCGCTTTCTGGGTGGTGTAATTGGTACTCGAGAGTATTGCAGAAACTTCATGAAACAGAAGATTGAATATTGGACGGAATGTGTCACCAAAGTATCCAAGGCGGCCGTCAGGGCACCTCAGGCAGCATTTAGCACTATGACCAAATCACTGCAATGTGAATGGGAGTTTGTCCAAAGAGTGGTTCCTGATTGTGCTGAGACATTCATACCATTGCAGCGTGCCATCTCAGATCAGTTCTTTCCATCTCTTCTAGGAGGAGTAGTCACTGTTGAGGAGAAACGTTTGTTTCAGCTGCCAACATACCTTGCTGCATGGTCTCGGTATTTATGATCCGACTGAAACTGCAGTGCATGCCTACAAGACATCTAAACAGGGCACTGCTACAGTAAGTGAAGCCATCAAGGGTGTGACTGCATTTCAACATGAGCAGCATTTGGAGTCGCTGACTACTGCCAGGAAGATGAGTACTAAGGCTAAGGAAGATGACTTCATACTGAAATTTGAGAGTATAATACCTTCCTTTAGTCCTGATCGACAGAGAGCACTTCGAAGATCACTGAATGGAAAGACATCAACATGGCTGAATGTACTTCCTCTACAGAACTACCATTTTGACCTGTCACCCTTGCAGTTCAGAGATGGCCTAGCCATACGTTATTTGCGGGATCCTCCCTGTCTACCTCCTAAATGTGATGGTTGTGGTACTGCCTTAACCCTTCAGCATGCCCTTGATTGCAAGAAGGGAGGTCTTGTCATTCAAAGACACAATGAAATCAGAGACTGCATAGGAGATATAGCATCACAGGTATGGACACATGTCATCAAAGAACCAGTTGTCAGAGAGGCTGATGTTAAGAATGCAGATGGTGGGCTAAGACTGGACTTGGGGATACGTGGGGTATGGCAACCTCAGGTGGAGGCACTATTTGATGTCAAAGTTGTTGACACTGATGCTCCTTCTCATCGCACTCGTTCACCTGAAGCCATCCTGGAGTCTGGAGCTAAAGAGAAGAAGAGAGTTCTATGAGCAGGCTGTAGTTGAGCGGAGGGGTAACTTTACACCAATAGTGCTGTCAGTGGATGGTTTGCTACACAGAGAGGCCGAACATTTCCTAAAGAGAATGGCAGCCAACCTGGCTCACAAATGGGAAAAGCCCTATTCTCAAACATGTGGATATGTTAGGGCCCGACTGGCCTTTGCTATCATAAGGGCAACCAGTTTGTGTCTAAGGGGCTCACGAGTGAAGTGGAGGAGTGGACTTGGGATGGATGATGGAGCACCTCTCTACTCTATTTTATAGATTGCTCATGCATAGCAGCATATGTATACTGGAAGAATTTAATTTATTTTATTTATTTATTTTATTGTATTATTTAAATCTGAATGGCTTCGTTTCAAGCGCAAAAAATATATATTCATGCGGAATGGGAGAATGGAACTAGGATTGCCTGGGCAAATCGAGCAGGAAATGTGCATTAACTTTGCACACCTGTATCTCCGCAACGGATAGAGTGCAAATTAATGAACAGAACGAATCAATAGGTATAGGACCCCTCTACCTACAAACCGAGTTTGAAGCGATTTGATTACTCCTGCCAAAAGTTATGACGGGTTCATACCCTGTGGGGTATCGGACGTTGCAATACGGACACGGAGCAAGTGCAAGAGCCCAAAAAGTATTCTACCGTAGTGAAATGGTGTAGTATGAAGTGTTGAAAATAGAAAGTCAATGGCGTGTACCGTTCCGAAGTTATAGCGATTCAAACGTGAATGATTTTTATAACTTTTATATATATATAGCGAAGGGCCATTTTCTCGGAAACTGATCCATCTGAAGATATTGCTGAAGCTAGATTTGTAAGGTTGAGGAAGTTATATGATGATCCGATGTATGAAATTCAGTTGCTGTTTTTTCAGGCTACCTTACCTGTCTTCACTTCCTTCAATCTTTTTCTCCAGCGAGTTGACCCACAAATTTATGTTCTGTACCGACAAATGCAATGCCTTTTGAAGAAGTTGCTGTCTCGGTTTGTACAACCAAGTGTTATTGAGGAGCACAAAGACTGTTTAACAGAGGTTGTCTATGCTGACCCTGCAAATCATCTCACACTTCAAAAATTTTCATAGATCTCACCACTGTGCATCACATATTCAGAAGGACTGGATGATGGAAACATTATTGAACACCATGTAAAGAAGTTTCATTCTTCTGTTATACATGTAGCATTCCATACATCAGCTGTTGCATATGTTCTACAGTGTTTTCCTTTTCATGATGCCATTGTCAAGGATAGTGAGTTCATTGACTTCAACAAAAAAGAACAGTGCGACTTTTCAATGATGTGCACATTCATAGACCAATACTCAAATTACTACCATTCAATGGTATTGAACTTGACAAAGTTTCTGTAGAGTTTCTTGATTATCAGAGTATGTCCAAAGATGAAATGCCAAAAGATATATGGGATGAAGCTATTTGTGATGAACAGGATGATGGCTGTAACATACGTACCATAGAATGGATAGAATTTGGAGCTATTAAGGAGAGATGAAGCTTCCAGGAATGAACACTGCTAGATTTTTAATAATTGCAAAAGTGGCCAATGTCATTTTAATCATATCACATTCAAATGCAGTAGAAGAACGAGTGTTTTCTGTCATTCACAAGATCAGAAGAGATGACAGAGGTAGTTTGCAGCTTCAAGGAACTCTGTCTTCATTGGTTACTGTTAAATTGAATCTGCCTGAAACTAAGGCACACCCTTGCTATGCATTTGTGGGCACTAATTCAGAAAGCAAGAAAAGCAACTTCATTTTATAATAAAGAGGTGTGCTCCTCTAAAACATATTACTGTACCTCACCCTTAGAATCTAAGCAGTTGTTGTGTATATGCATATTATTGTTTATGGCTAAATCGTTTTTCCTTCTTTCAAGTCATTAAACATTGCATTGTATATTCCTACAATAAAACGGTATGCATAATCGCACACAATTTGAATATACACCCATGAAGACATACCCCCTCCCCCCCACCCCAGATCACCCTCATAATTTTTTTCATACGTTGGAAGGTCTGGTTCTTCGTGTTCTGGATCCGCCACTGACACCCTCCTTCGCGCATAGCGAGGAGTCAAGGACTACGTTGTTAGTTGGGCGTGGTCCGACCTTTAGCGTGCCGTGCCAGAACAAATCTGGTATATAGGTTTGGTATCCGATCTTCCGGGACGCTAAGGTCAGGCCACACCCAACTAAGGGGTGGCTACGTCAGACTAGTTCTGAGGGCCAATTTATAATTTTGCAGCTAAAGACAGCTAGCAATTATATCTAAAATAAGATGCATGCATGGTGACTTACCGATTCAGAGATAGATTCACTCACGAGCTCTACCAAGTCTCCGGGAAATACGATAGCCATATTTGTTCGAGTATTAGTTCCAGTCATTTCCGATGGGTCCGGCCATTCACTGTTTGGGAGAGGACGTACGATTAAAGTATCACCACTTTCCATACACACATCAGCGGCATCTTTCGAAACAAAGGATTTTATTGCTGTATACCTTCTGCACGCCATAAAAAATATAAACACCAAAAATAATTTAAAGTACAATTAGTGCTGTTTACGCAATGCAATGCGGACAAAAATAGAACCAATTTTCGCGACCGCGCAAATGCATGAGCACATGCATCATTTGAGCAGGCTAGGTAAACTCGACGACCTCTTTGAAATCCTCTAGATGCAATCATCCTGAGAGAAAACGACGTGGTTAAGTCCAAATAGCAGAGCCTTTTTTCCGTGCCTATTGTTTATCTGGCTCATTTTACTTTAGCGGATTATATACTATACGAAGTCGTCCGAATACATCCGTTAGCCTCATGCATGAAGATGTAAATGCACATTGTAGATATGCATGCAACCCGCTGCGCATTCATGATCATTGCAGGTTTAATGCAGCACGAAGATTAAGAATATTGGGAATGATATGACTGGTTATTGAAACTAAAACCCACATTTAAAGAAAAGTAATAATGCAAAGTATCAATTCTATCTATGTTGGCGATTTCTAAACGTATTATAACATCATTTGAAGAAACATAAACATTTTTGGCTGAATTCATTACGTGCATGACTTCTACGTACAAGTGTGACCTGGTATACTATATAGCTTTCAATTTCCTTAAGTTTTTCAGCTCCACTGACAATTCTAAATGTTCGTACGAGGTAATTCTCTGTGTAAAAAAAAAAACTGACAAGCAAAACAGTACTGCGGTCAATTATACAACTGTTATGCATGCATGCACAGCAAAAAAAAAGGTAGTGCAAGTCACTAGATTTGTCTAGTGACATGCAAGAATAAACAGACACTCGCTAAATGTAGTGACATCCACTCGATTTTAGTATCAGTGAATGTCACTACGTTTTTATAGTGCTATACACTAGCGAATTCTCACGTGATTTAATAGTAGTGGAATCCACTCGTTTGCGTGTTCATGAGTGGATTACGGATTACGCTTGTTTTGCTCACGTGAACTCTCAGCCTTCAGGTTTGCAATCACGTGATCATACACGATGAATTTATTAGAATTAATATAGAACAAACGTAAAACTTCGTATAACTATCAGTAAAGGTTCAGTCAAGATCTTGTCCGTAAACTGATCACCAGGTCGTCCGTAAACACATCGTCCGGAAAATTGTCTGGATTCATTTTCGTGTCGAGCGGCAGCTCGCCGCGATGGGTGGGTAGGCTTCGTTTCGCGCGACAGCCCTCGCCATGTTCGTGTTTAAGGTCCTCACGCATCTAAGGGCGGGGCGGGGATAAATGATGTAATAAAAGTACAATTAACCATTTATGCCATGTAATTTAAATAAAGTGTGTAGTTTGCTTACCTGGGTTTTGCATGTAGACAGAGCAGAGTTGAACAAATGTATCTTATCTCATTTCCTTTCAAATGATACCGCATGCAGGTACATGCTATGGAAAGGAATATGAAATTATGCAACGGAAAGAGAGAATGCCAAGAGAGAATGCCACACCCAACTCTATGTTGCTATAGCTACCTCTAAACTCCAAGCAAACGTGAATACTTAACTTACACTCTTCGAAGTATCAAACATCCTAAAGGCTGGGCCATCCGTGAAATTCTTAGGACGTAAAAGTTTGTGTCAACATTCTTTTGGCAATGTTGAGTGCTTTCTCTTCCGGACATCATTGCTCAGATTGCACTTGTGTTGTGACAGGCCTTGAGAATCAAAAGTTAAAAGAACAATCTGCGGAAAAAAAAAAATTACCACTTGTAATGGTTTATGCAAGTTACATTTACAATCACAGAGCATACATGTTCTGTACAGATGCTCAATTTGTCCGGTTGACCAACTGGTGTCCGGTTGATCAAGGGCCCTCCGGTTGACCAACTGGCTCACCTATTGTGTATTAAGAATAACGACTCGTCTGGTTAATCAATGGGACAGCAGGTTGATCAACCGGCCGGTCAACGGGGATGGTTGGTTGATCAATGTGACCGTAGGTGGATCAATACATGCACACACACACACACACACACATGCCCATGCCAACACACACACACACACACACGCCCATGCCAACACACGCCCATGCCAACACATACACACACACACACACACACACACACACACATGTCCATGCCAACACACACACACACACACACACACACACACACACACACACACACACACACACAGGGACTGGGCTTGTACCGCTTGTAGTGACAATTGGGTTCTTATTTCTCACACTGTTTTTTACAAATCGTACATGTGTATAAATGTACACACACACACACACACACAGACTGGGTTGTACCACTTGTAGTGACTTTGGGTTGTTATTTCTCACACTGTATACACAAAGCACGTACATGTGCATGAATAATGTACTCACTTGATTGTTATGTAAATAGCCTGTACACCATATTCCTCCCACACACAACCACTCGTGCACACACACACACACACACACACACAGACACAGGCTTGTACCACTTGCAGTGACATCAATTGGGTTCTCATTTTCACACTGTTTTCACGAAGTGTACATGTACATGTACATGTGCATGAATGTACACACACATTGTTATGTACATAGCCTATACACCATATATTTGTCAAACACACACACATATAGTACACTTTGCATTGTTACGGAAATGAAATCTTGTGCACAACAAATACATACACTCATGTACAGTACACTTGTACGTAGCATAATAAACAAAGAGAAGTTTAGCAAGGCTCTGCCAGATGGGAAAAGGCGATGTGAGTATGTAGGAGCTTAAAAGCCTTCACACCTCTAGTGTTATTCTTTGCCATGTGTATAACTGTGTGTGTGTGTGTGTGTGTGTGTGTGTGTGTGTGTGTGTGTGATGAATATGGTGTACAGGCTATTTACATAATGTGTGCACAGGTGTGTACATTCTTGCACATGTACACTTTGTAAAAAACAGTGTGAGAAATAAGAACCCAAAGTCACTGCAAGAGGTAAAAACGCAGTGTGTGTGTGTGTATGTGTGTGTGTGTGTGTATGTATGTGTGTCTACACGTGTGCGTGTGTGCATTTGTGTGTGCACAGGTGTGTACATACATGCACATGTAGATGGTTTGTAAAAACAGTGTAAGAAATAAGAACCCAAAGTCACTGCAAGTGGTACAAGCCCAGTCGTTAGTGTGTAAGTGTGTGTGTGCACACAAGTGTGTACATTCATCCACATGTGTACACGCTTAAAACCAGTGTGAGAAATGAGAACCCAAAGTTACTGCAAGTGGTACAAGCCCAGTCTGTCAGTGTGTGTGTGTGTGTGCACACAGGTGTGTACATTCATCCACATGTATGCTTTGTGGAAACTGTGAGAAATGAGAACCTAAAGTCACTGCAAGTGGTACAAGCCCAGTCTGTTAGTGTGTGTGTGTGTGTGTGTGTGTATGTGTGCTTATATATGTGTGGTGTGGGCATGTTTGTGTGTGCAAAGATACAGTAGGTAGGTGTGTGGCAGGTAACAATGCAAGTGCGTAGTGCATGTTCACGTGCTATGTGAGCTAAGTTATAGCATCCCTGCAGTGTAGCCAAGTGGGCGTGACAGGAATGAAGTTCAGCAAGCAAATGTGGGAAAGACACTACTAGGTTTGTAAGGTGATGCAAGTGGGTAGGGGAAAAATATCCTTACACGCGTCGTGATGCGTCCGTGACGTGGGAGGCGGCAGCAACCGCCAGGCGCTAGGTGACAACCATTCACTTGGATCCATTATTTGGTACGATCGTCCTATGAAGTGATAACTCATCTTCTTTGAGCCCACAACCATCACACTACTACAATTTCAGTGGTACTATGTGTACATGTACCAAGGGAAGCCTCCCATTTCCCCTCACAACACAACCAGTGAAGCATTAGCCCTTGCTGCGAGTGGACTTAGCAGGCCTCACACACTGGGACCAGCCCCCACGGCCCTCATGCCAACTACTTTGTCCTGCACTGCACGTTGTGTGAACACCCCAGGGACCAATGGGGCCATTCCCCCATACCAGGTCCCTCACATGCACCATGGGAACCCACATGCCCAATCCTTAAACTAGTTGTGCAAGTGGACTTCTCCGCACCTCCACACATGAGGGCCAGTCATAGCTCCACACCCCCACACCCCCCCCCCCCCCCCCAAAAAAAAACAACAACATGTCCTTCACTGCAAATAGAGGGGTTAGCAGGCCATATCCCCTCTAACTACAAGAGTGGAACCACACTGCAAGTGAACTTGTAATAGCATGTTCAGTCATGCCCACATGAGTTACCATTTAACCCCCCCTCACACACACACACACACACGATGCAAGTCGAAACGCTAGCCCTCTCACTGCAAGTTGATCATCTACACAGTTTGTACCTTGTTACAACCACACACGCACACCACACGAAATTGAAAAAAAGTACTTCAAAACGTGCACATCTGACATATTTGGTAGTGAATTATGAGGATAATTAACTTATCATTGTGTGCATATGCAACATTTAATACAACAGATCTCTAAATACACACACACATTAACACGCACTCTCTCACAGAGGTGATGTGTGCTACTAATTAACACTCTTCTAGCTCCCTAACACCAACACATTGTGCAGTGCTATTTGCAAATTGGCTGAAAGCAGCCTGCCTCAAAAATCTGAAATGGTTGCAACCAGGACTATGATTTTTTAAATGCATTTCAAAGTTTGCAAAATGCCATGCAATTTATGACCAAAACTTCATAGATGAGGCTCAAGTCCATGAACTAGGTAGGTAATGCATCCGTTCTTCTGTATGTTCACTGTTGTCATTACAATGTGTTTTAAACAGAAGAATCTGTGCAGGAGTTCATGGAGTTCTTTCGGACAAACTTTCCAAAGGGCACAATACCCATTAAGATGCGCATGGTTGAGGACCATGCTGTGCAGTGGGCAAGGTCTACTCATGTTGGATTCGGCCTACTTGGGGAGAGGGTGCTGAATCTATACATGCTAAGTTTAACAATTTAGCTCAGTAGAGCGTATAGTGCCATAAAGGGCAAGGTACATCAGTTAAAATGCATAGTAGCAGAACACTTAGTTAGCATTGCACCACACAATGTGGCAGCTATACCACCACCAAAGAAACGGAAGAAGTAAATGATGAAAGTCAAACCATTATACATATATGTCCTTTGAATCATCAATGAACATGAAAAGTCGGAGACAAAATAATGCTTGCATATATAGTTACTCATACAACAAATCTCACCTGTAAAAATGGCGCTTTTCCATGCAGAAGCTTGAAAACCACTTCAGAAAATTCGTCCGTCTTGGTCTTGGTAAGAAAGAGGTAGCACTTTCTATGTACCTTAGCGTGAATGTTAAGCTGGAGCCTAGCCAACTTCCAGAGGGTAGGTATCATATATCAAGCCCACGAGGTCCGTATAAGCAGATCGAAGGTCGATTGTTTTCGAACGCCAAAACTGTCAGTCGCTGCGTGTAGATCATGTGGTTTATAGGTTAGAGGTGATTCTCAACTACAAGATGGATTTTAGGTGTTCATTGTACTTCTTGTACTTTATGTACAGCACATTCCAAAGGGCATCGGTTGTCTGGCTCGTTGCTATGGGACTACCGGAACATTGGGGCGTAGGGCCTAATTTCAATGAGAGCAAACAGCCGTGTGTCACTATGGCTATAAATAATTCCAACCCACTGCATGGACGATTTTTCAGCAACCAAATGTTCTACATACTTGACAATCTATTGCTCAACCTAGCAGAAATTGTCAGTGGAGTGCATGTATACATGTATCTGCAGTAATTTCAAAAATACAATAAACATTACAAAACAATAAAAAAATATTTGTTTAGCGTAACCACTGATGATAGGCTGCAGGAATAGCCTTCAGCAATCCTGTATATAAAGACACAGAAGATACCAATCCGTAAACATATAAATTGACACTAAATGAAAATATTACCCTTTGTTTGTAGCCACTGCTTGTTGAACAGCCTTGCGTAATATCTCTGCATACACAACAATGTTACACATGTATGAAACAAAACAGTGTACCAACAATGCATTACACATGTAAAATATCAATAAAATGAAATACGTACAACAATCAAACAAACTACCACTAACCTGTCCATTATCACAAAGACAAGTCACAACTGTGTGTCCCGGACCAAGCTTCCTAGCCACCTTTTAAGGAAGACATCCGTTTAATAAACATCAAAGTCATCAATGAACTGTCTTCAGGTGGCATATTATGCTATACTGAACATGTGTACTCTACAGTGCACTAGAAGTGACCTATAACAATCTTACATGTAGGTTTAACTCATGCTACAAGCAAAATTAGTCAAACCAATTTATGAATGGGAACTGGTAAAGTAGCTTGCTTTCATTGCCAAAGTGAAGCACTACTTAATCACAGCTACAACCTGTACTAGTTACCTTGTACAGAGAGAGTATGTGTGCACACAGTTTGAATTTATATCGTACACTACCGCATTGTACATTTACAATACATCAATGTACACATATACTGTATACTAAGTGCAGTGTACATGTGCATATATTGTACACTGTGCACTAAATTATACGGGATCGTTTCTGCGAAAAGGGACCTAACACATACATTATAAAACTTCCAGTACGTACAATAGAAATGTAACGCTTGTGCTGAAATGTATGGCTAATTAATAAACAACTCCATGACAGATACTCCGATTCTCAGTGTGATACTCCGATTCTCAGTGTGTAAGAAGCAATGTGTAGAGGACATTTCAGACTTCTAGAATATCAAAGAATTTGAAATCTTGAAAAAAACATACGTTACACTGTAGGTCCCTTTTCGCAGAAATGATCCCATATGCATTTCCACTCACCTTAACGGCAGCTGCTACATTCAACCCCGAGGATGCCCCCACAAAGAAGCCCTCTTCATGAAGAAGGTAAAATGTCTGTGAAAATATGTATACATGCAGATGACAATGCATCCCAGTGTAAATATTCATTGTGTGCAAATGTACATTTCTACAGAATATACATGTACATGTATACGTGTCTGCTTTATGTCAATTAATGGTGGACATTTGTACTACCGTACATGCATGTGTACTTGTGTATGTTCTACATCAATCCCAACACATTAGCTGTGAGAACGTTATGTTGTTATTTTGTTAAGAGGTTGTAGTATAACAAGCATGTCTAGGCCATCATCAGCACTGGAATGCATGATGTCATGCTGACCTTCATATACAGTGTATAAATTCTCTCTCTCTC
>JABACO010000014.1:7385616-7450055 GCA_013339895.1 Ephydatia muelleri
TGTGTGCGCGCGTGTGGAAAGGGTGGAACGGTTAGAAACCTTACAGGTAGTACCTAGCTACATGACACAATATTGTTTATTTTATGACCACACACATGTGCATGAAGATGCACGGTGATTGCTAACTGCTGTAAAAACATTAATTACAGAGACAATAGGCAATGAATAATTTGGCTGCCCACAGTCAAGTTCTAACATCACTCACTTATATAGCATGCAGTCAGTACATACCACATATGTGACCCAAACCAACAGTAACTACACACTTGCCAAGGAGGGATGCATACATGTAGATCTGTGTACAACATTGTAATGCTAAATATCTGCATCCTTTCCCCCTCAAAATAAGTAATTTGTTTCTGAACATGCAGGTAACCACACAAGAGCTGCCATCAAAGGTTGTGAAGACTATGAGACCATATCAAAGGCATTTGGGATTGGAAGGTAAGCAGAAGGCCTGACTGATCAGTAATGTGGTTCATTAACATGGATGGCAGGACTTTCAAGAGCTTTGCAACACCTTATCTGCTGAAGTGCCAATTCATCCTGACACTATACACCAGAACGTTAAGGTGTAGGTAGTACTGAGAACTGTTACTGATTATATTTTCTATTAGGCAAACCAATGGATTGATGTCAATACCTGCAGGAGGTTACGAAAAGAGTCATGTTACACCATACATGCACTGTATGGTATACCATGTACCAGAGTGCATTAGGCGGTATGGTAATCTACGAACGTTTTCAGGCCAAGGTGTGTATATCAATTGATGGTGATTCTGAATGGAAACTGCAGTGCAATTTTTTTATATGCTTAGGTGTTGAAAATCACAATGACGATGCAAAGAGGGTGTACTTATCTAGCAATAAATGGAATGCCAGGATTGACTGCTTATGAAAGTATGCTACATCGAAAAGGCATTACACCAAGCACAATGATGAATACTGGCTCCATGGAGGCATTCAGGCTGTAAGAAGATCTTGGAGGAATACAACACAACCAGATACCTGCACCACTCCTCCCTCATCCTCATCATCTAGCACCACCTCTCCTTCCTCCTCTTATCATTCTAACAACTATTAGGAAAACCATAGATACTTATGGGAAAACAACCTTTCTCGACTTTAGTCGGAGTAGGCCAATATGAATAAACAGCTCGTACGATGGTCCTTGTGTACTGAAATCCAAAAGGAGCGCACCATCAAGAGAAGAACTGTTCACACGCCAGTAGATAGTAGGAACGTCAGTTGAGTCAGGACACAAGCACATACGATATCCGGCCGTAACAATAACATAGTTAAATAACAGTTCTGGAAGGATAAATGGCAGGGGCACGAGTTACAATCTAACGCGTATGACCGACGCGCATGCGTATGGCTAGATCACTAAAATCGACGATAGCCTTAGTTTGGCAGGATTTATGTAAAAGCAATGACCTCACCTAACTTCCCTACCATACAGACGGTACAATTAATTAATTTAAAGGCGAAAACAATAATATATATTTAAAAATTAATTAGCTGTTTTAATAACGTGATAAATCTCTAAAGTGTCTGGTGAGTTTAACGGTGAAATCAGAATTTTTTAATCACAATTCTAAGCCGAGTTATGCACTGATGTCCACAATTTCTGGACATGCATCCGAACGGTCAACCAAGATATCGAAGTTGCAAGGGGGGACAAGCTATCCTAAAGACGGACAACGTATACTAGGATAGGGTGTCTGTAGGGGGACTGTTACGGAAATTTAGGTCCGCCAAAAATTTTGGTCCTAGGAACAAAATTTTCTGGAAAAATTAGTCCGGGTGGGCCAATTTTGCCTGATAATGTTGATCCGTGTCCGAAAATTTTAGTCCTACCCTTTGCTTGCGCCTGCGCGTTCTCTACACGTGTCGAATCAAGGTGTTGTAAAGTCTCCAGAAAGCTGCTAGGATGGAAGGATCTTTGGATGTTGAGGGTGATCTTGTTGGCGAAGTGTTCGAGTATCTTCTCAGTGGCAAATATTGCGATGGAGCGTAAAGGAAAGAAAGCGGACGATACGGAAAAAAGCTTTGAAGTTTTCAGTGTCGAGTAGAGGAGAGCTATTCTACAGGCAAAAAAGGAAGGGCAAGGCATGTAGTGTAAATATGTGCAGCAGTTGTAAACATTTTATATGGAATCCCTTTCTGGTCAACACTCAGGTGGACTGGGCCTTCAGTTACAGATGGGGGATGATGTGGCAGACAAAGCAGACAATATTGTAGATGAGATGGGGGATGATGCTGCACAAACACCCCGTTTAGTGGCAGACAAAGCAGACAATAGTGCAGATGGATCAATAATAGAGATATCCAACCATACTGTTGTCACAGTATTGTACTTGCCAGTTTGCAGAGATTGGCAAAATAATATGTGCAGTTTGTCAAAGTGAATCGGGAAAAAAACCCTTTGGATATTGCTCTGGACCAAGCTCCTAGTATACGTGGTCGCATTAAAGATGATGGGAATTGCTTTTTAGAGCTGTGGCTCAAGAAATAACTGGACATCAAGAGGATCATGCAGAACTTAGGGTACTTGTCACGTCATACATGGCTCACAATCCTGCTCAGTTGTCTTGTTACCTGACATCATCTGAAACAATGAGACAGTACTTGCGAACAACGTAGATGGATCAACAGAAAGTGTGGGCAACAGAAATTGAAATATATGGCACTGCCAATTTGCTTGGCACAACGACTTTTGTGTATTGTCCTTCAGGCACCAGCAACAAATGTTTGAGATTTGCACCAAAAGAATGCCATGATGACAACAGTCATGCACGAGAGTGCCTTTATCTATGCAACCTTTCTGAGCACTTTGAAACTGTGAAGCGTATGCAACATATTGACCATTCAGATTAAGTAAACTTTATTGCGTGAAGATAAAAACCTTTAGTGTAAATCATTACAATAGAATGGGATGGGGGACCAAAATTTCTAGAGCGGATCATTATTTTCGAAAAAACTGGTCCGGGGGGACCAAAATTTTCAACGAAAAAATTGGTCCCCAGGACCAAAATTACCGGGACCAAAATTCCAGTGACAGGACAGCCTATCCGGGGGGACAAGCTATCCTGTTACACCGGTACCCCGAACGGAATAATAAACTGTACTCGTATAAATATGCATGTGTATAGTTGTAAGTAGTCTGGCGTAGCATACTTTCTGCAAATAAACGTGGCTGTGCTATGTGAGACTAGCGTGTAAGTGTGTTTCATTTTTGCTGCACCATGGCCACGCATCAAACGTTGAAACTGGTTGATATTTCTGTTAACTGCAAGATTCCGGCTGACTGCATGGCATCTACAGATCTATTACGGGCTTCCGGTCACATGACTCAGTCGTGGACAAGCTTTTGGCTTCCTTAGCAGTTTGAGATTCCACTGCATGCACTTACCATGGCTAGATGCACGGAGGACCTTACACAATATGCACGTTTTAGATATAGACTCATTCCTGCATGCACCACTCCGACACCATGTACTGTAGGCATATAAGTAGAGAGCACTGTTTGCAGTCCTGCGTTGCGTGTGAATCGGTGAATTACACCATAGATAGTAAAGTAGACTTTCTACAAATTGGGTCAACATATGCCAGAGACATATTTGGTGGATTACATCATTGCTGCGTTTATGTCTGACCGCAAATATGAATATATTATTGCGTGACTTGTGAAGTTAGGGTTTGCATTGAATCTAGTATGCCTAATACGGTACCTGCGTCGATGTGGGTGTCAGATGTACATTCATTCCATAATCAGACATGCACGCAGTAGCTCTAGCACCATGATGATACGACGTATCTTCCATAACGTGCGTATACCCAACAGCAGATTATGTTGTGACGAGGAGTGAAAGGGTTAAACGTCTGATTTTCTATCCCGTACCATTTATAATCTATGGTACAATGCAGGAGGGACGATTTGTTTCACAGTCAAGCTAGTAATTATTACATAATAGTTTTATGAGCAGTCATGAATAATTAGTTGCTTGGGTACTAGTACAAGAAAGCTGACTTTACCAGCCAATTATGGAGAGGTCACGTGACACTTGACTAAATTGATTTTTAACTCTTTGGACGCCAAGTGCATACATCATACCCATACATGCTCACAAAATCGTTACACCACTCATGCATTAGTTGGGTGATGCAGATCTTACATGTATAGGTAAAGAAAATTAGCGACAATTCAATGATGCATGCTGTAGTGTATAATCTTATAGTACATGTAACGTGGTTATTACAATTAATTATGTTTATTCTCCCACCTGCCAAGAACCCAATACTCGGATGACTTCCCTTCACTAATGCATCACTTCAGTACTCCAAGAAAGCCCAAATTAGTGTAGTGTACCATGTTTATAATGCCAGTTCACTCTACCCTTTTTCCAGTTAATAAAAAGTATAAGTTTTTGCAACAATGCAGTACGTGCTGGTTATAATAATGGACGCACAAAATCCCCAACATATGGGAGGTCATGAGTAATTAGTTGCTTGAAGTAGTTACCAATAAGAAAGCTGACTGTTACCGATAATATTCTGTAAGAAATAATCTGTTTACTGAATGGTAATCAATAACAAAAATGTCTTACCGATTGCTTTACGGTAATGAATAACCGGTAAGCGGTTCGGACAAAGCTTACCGGTAGCTGACCCTAGCGTGTACTGCTTTCATACTGCCTTCAAACGTGCATGCGATTCTTTGATATAATATCAATTGATGGGTTGTTACTATATTCAGTTGTAATTGGCAAATTAATAAGTAACACGAGCGCAAGCGCGGGAATGTGGTATTTGACACCTAGGCAAGGCTTTTTTCGTCATCAGAAAAGGCTAAGACAATTGCAACTTTCTTGTCCAAACATCAGGGCAATCCCAGAAGAAATTATCGGTCGTCGAGGAATTAGCGGTAATCATTACCGTTCAGCAAAGACCGAAGCTATCGGTACGTTTTTTAATCGATAGGCTTCAGTAGACAAATATTCAATAAGTCATGCAGAGGTGTTCACTTATTGAAAATTACCGACAAGCTCAAAACCTTATCGATAGTTAACGTTGACCCTATAGGCTACACGCGCATCACTTGTACTGGACATCCATGCGTGGTCACATGTCATCGGATATAGCTTTGTAAAGAATTATCGGCTTAGATGGCGGAATGAAACTGACATGAATGATGCCTTGCATCAGATACATGCATGTACATTCAACATGAAAATAAACTTGTGCTGCACTGACTCTTCTAGTCAAACTCATGCTGCAGCCATTTTCAGGATTCGCACCCTCAAGGAGTCATTTTCTAGACAGCCGCTAAAGGCCGCAAGCTGTTTGTGCGATACGAACTGCAAAAATCCGAAACCAGCTGTGTTCCTTTCGCCATTCATCACACGACTGGTCGCTTTTTCGGACACCGTGTCCTCGTGAATATGAATCGTTTCTTCCAGTTGCGACTTCATTTTCTTCTGGTTGATGAGTTGAATTGTTAGCTCTCCACGAAATGGCCATACCAAATCGTCATCGAAGGGACCCCGCATTAGATGGAACGTCAGAGACACGTGACTCCCTTTGAATTTGCCCGTTCCGTTTGGACACACTCCCGCGCACATCTTGTAACCCCCTACGTGGGAATAAAACGGAGGACTGAACCACCACTCATCGTTCCTTTTGTGCTTATCAAAACTAGGCACAACCACGTCTGGCGGCTGAATAAACGGCGTGGAATTCTGTGTGGGAGGGTACGAGCGCTCATCCGGCCTCACAATACCAGTCAATGACTGAAGCTGTTGTGTCAACGCCTTTAAGGCATCGTCTTGCTGCTTCATTTTTCTCTCCATGTAGCTTATCTGAGCATTCTTTCTTTCCATCTCGCTGTGCATGGAGAGTACTATCTCCCCCAGCAGTTCCAAATGCTGACCAACGTAGCGCTCCATGTGCGCCGATGGTGCCTCATTTGCGGCGTATCCGGGACAGCCCGCGTAAGCGAACGCGCAAGGAACTCGCGTCTTTGGACAGCGCCTAATGTGGCTGTCCATGCCTGACCTCGTGACGTCCGACGCCCCGCACTCGTTCGGGCAGGGCAGGATGTAATTGGGGCATATCGGCCAATGCTTGACGGCCATCTCCTCGTAGGTGGCCTCGTAGCCACAATACTGGCACTTGTAGTCTCGCTTAATGCACGAGTCGACCATGTGTTCCTTGACGTTTCCTCTGTAAATGATCTCGGGGCAACCCGCAGGACAAGATACTTCCACGTAGCTGCAGTCGTAATCGACGAACTCGTACTCGTTTCCCGCCGACTCCCCGCGCGTCACGTTGGTGTCGCCCTCGTTGTTTAAGTGGCGTTTCAGGAGCGCCACGTTTCCGATCCATTTGCACCCCAAACTCTTGTTGGAGCAGCGTACGTTGATCGCCGACAGCTGACGCTGGTAGAACTTGTCCAGAATGCACGTCAGTTCCTTGGACCCGCAAAAGGGACAGTCGCCATTCTGGGTCTGAGCGACGGCAGTGGCGGATAGGTGGTTCCCGCAGCAGACGGTCTGATAGGGTTGAAGGAGAAACTCGTTGGTCAGAGGGCAGAAATACGTCGTCGAAGGGGGTGTGACGAAATCCAGCAGCTCCATCTCCACACTGCTGTTTGCGGCCTAATGTTTTGTGGACACTACTTCCTTTTCCGAAAAATTGAAATGATGATGTCATGCCCTTAATTAACAACGACCTTGACAACCGAAGACCATTGGAACGTGAACTCGCTGCGATGGGCTATATCACCATTTTAACACTCTACAAGGAAAGGCCTTTTTTTCTAATGTGTTGCAAACCACGAGGCGTAGTCAACTTCTACGGGCAAGCCATGAGCCTTGAAGGCGACTGCATGGAAGTTGGCATCACATTCCTCAGCACCACAAATTATCGCAAAAACTTGCCGTGCGGCTACGATAGCAATAAATATCATTTATTGATCTAATTTAGAACTATGCGATGGTCTAGTAATCTGTCTTTTATCCTAACCAAATAAGCAATATTCTAGTAATCCTGCACCGCAATAGCATCTCCTAAGGTCTGTGTCACATGTGTCATGTAGTCTTGACCAACCCCCTCTGAGGACCATGGCTATGTCACACCTGTGAGTCTAACAGGGTGACCAAACTAAGCGATGTTCTAGGAATCCTGCACCACAATAGCATCTCCTGAGAGACGTCTGTGTCACACATCTGTGCATGTGTCATGGTTGTGACCCACCCCCTCTGAGGACCATTGCTATGTCACACCTGTGAATCTAACAGGGTGACCAAACTAAGCGATGTTCTAGGAATCCTGCACCACAATAGCATCTCCTGAGGTCTGTGTCACACATCTGTGCATGTGTCATGGTTGTGACCCACCCTCTCTGAGGACCATTGCTATGTCACACCTGTGAATCTAACAGGGTGACCAAACTAAGCGATGTTCTAGGAATCCTGCACCACAATAGCATCTCCTGAGGTCTGTGTCACACATCTGTGCATGTGTCATGGTTGTGACCCACCCCCTCTGAGGACGATGGGTATGTCACACCTGTGAGTCTGACAGGGTGACCAAACTAAGCAATGTTCCGGGAATCCTGCACCACACATCTGTGCATGTGTCATGGTTGTGACCCACCCCCTCTGAGGACCTTGGCTATGTCACACCTGTGAGAGTGACAAGTGCAACCTTGTGAGCAAACTAAGCGATGTTCTAGGAATCCTGCACACTACTTAGGCATGCCACTGGTGCAGTTGACTTGCAGAAATAATAGTTCATAGGCTGTCATATGTTCTTCTTGCTTAGTTATCACCTGACGGACTGCATGACCTGGTGTTGAGTGATGAGGTACTTGTACTTATATCTAGAAAGTTATTTGGCCTTTATAAGTATTGGCAGCAAAAAATATTTTATTCTCGTCTACAAATTGTTGATGGAATGGTTAGTTGAATGTGTGTATGTGTTCACAGTAGGCATGCATCAAAATTCTATCCTTACAGGTGAAATATATCATAGACATTGAGAAGCTCATTGGTATTGTCAAAGAGAAAGGCCTGCCTCCTCCTAACACCTCACGACGTGGTCCAAATGGATATTGGTTCTTGATTGCTTCTGCCTTATCAAACAGGGGCAAGCCATCAGATAATGATGTTTTGGCTGTATACATATGTTGGAACTACAAGAAAGATGATGTGTGCAAATCCTTTGGTAAGTCACATCTGTTGTATGTATGAGAATTTGGTTTATTGTACTAAAGATCAGCAACTGTATCACAAAATTGTAGTTATTTGGAGTCAAGAAAGGATTCGAGTAATCAGGGGGATGTACAGGAGGGAGAAATTGATGTGGTGTCATTTCTAGACGACAAAAGCTTGAGGACTTCACATAAGGTTTGAACAATAGCCCCTACATTTAGTACTGTGCCTTAAAATGTAATTGATAGAATTCACGAATTGCAGCAGATTAAAGCAGATGAGTTATCCCGAGCTGGTAGTAAACTGTACCAGGATGAATGCACGGAGGAAGAAGCAAACGACCACTGTGAAGGAGAGGGTTGTAGTGATGATTTTGCATTGGATGAAGATGACCACAATGGTGAAGATGAGGATGACTACAATGGTAAAGATGATCATGATGAGGATGACCAAAATGGTGAAGGTGATCATGATGAGGATGACCACAATGGTGAAGGTGATCATGATGAGGATGACCACAATGGTGAATGTGATCATGATGAGGATGGCCACAATAGTGAAGTTGATCATGATGACGATGACCACAATAGTGAAGATGATCATGATGATGAAGATGACCACAATGGTGAAGATGATCATGATGAAGATGACCACAATAGTGAAGATGATCATGATGAAGATGACCACAATGGTGAAGATGATCATGATGAGGATGATCACAATGGTGAAGGTGATCATGATGAGGATGACCACAATGGTGAAGGTGATCATGATGAGGATGACCACAATGGTGAAGATGATCATGATGATGATGACCACAATGGTGAAGATGATCATAATGGTGAAGATGATCATAATGATGATGATGACCAAAATGATCGTAATGACGATGGCCACTATGATGATGACAGAAGGATGCAGATAATTATGCTGATTGCACTACTGACACACATAATTACTGTGTCTGTCATCAACCTTATGATCCTTTGAGGTACATGTACATGTAGGGTGTTGATGTTTGCACACTAATTGCATTGAATATACTTAGATTCATGATGGCTTGTGATTATTGTGGAGGCTGGTACCATGGATCATATGTTGGAGTGTCATCCCACTGTGATTTTGAAATTCAAAAAGAGCCTGATGTTTGGCTCATTTTTAGTAGATGAGCTACTCTTAGGCAAATGTGAAGATTGAGCCAGATATACTTGAGATAGCTGGATCTTCCTACAGTTATAAATTACCTACACCTATAAATAGAACTTTGGATTATAATTGTAGGGCTTTTAAATACATACATTCATATCCATACCCACAAATATGTATGTATGTATTTGAAACTGTATGTAGCATGTAGTATTTCCTTCTAGGAGTATGTATGCATGTGCATACCATGTTTTTACAGAATCTCGCAAATTACATAACATTTTGGTACCTGGATTAGATCAGGATGTGTGTCTTTGACCTTGATTATTGCTGTTTGTGTACACACAGTCAGAGTAACTTGCATTCCAAAATATTAATGCTAACCTTCTGTATAAAAAAGGACATTGTACTCCTGCAGCTAGACACACAGGACGCTTATAAGTCTCCATCAGAGAAGCTGCATCTTCACTAACTCCAACACAGGGCAACTGCATACTGCACATTTTCTACCTGCAAATCGACAGCTATACTTACAGTCTCTAATGAGGATATCACTCCTGATAATGTGACAGTGTGTGTAGTATTTTCCGGAAATATACATCATCAGGTTGGTGAAACTCATGCACACAAAAAATGTGTGCAACACATGTAACTTCAGCTCTATCACCATTATGCATGAAGCCAATCACCATTTACCAGAACATTTATTAGACAAGTGGTGAAGATGACGGAGGTACTTGAAGCATGCATGACAGATTTTAACTGGAAGGCATACATCACAATTTGCAAATAACACCTCCTGTATCAAAGCATTCAGAAAAGAAAATCCATATTGGCCTCTAGAGATATGGTGTGTATTATACACTTTTATGCTACGCCTCACTGATATGTACTGTTAGGTACACGAGATAGAGCTCTACCTTGTAGGTGTTCAGGATGATGTGGAAACGGGCATCAATGACACTTTCCCAACTCAGTAAATTTATCGTGTGGCCAGAAGTAAGTGATTTAAAATGTATTAATTTTCTTTCAAGTGATTTCTCTTTCACTATGTAGATAATCACAGCTGTTATTATGGATAGGTATGGAATAACCTGAGATGAGTCGAAAACGTGCTTTTTGAACCAAACACTGCCCAAGTGTGCAAAAAATTACAACTATACTTTCATATACATTTGGGGTTTTATATTAAATTCCTAGGGTATAAAAAATAGGGCCTGGTGTCCATTGGTAATGTCCTAGCGCGCATGCGCTAGCCATTCCAGGAATACTAGTGTCGTCCGTAGTTATTCTTCAAAGTATACGAGTATAACAAGTTTCTTGGTAATGGCTAGCGCGCTAGGACCTTGCCAATGGACACCATGCCCTATTTTCCATCCCTGTAATTTTAATACACAACTAGTGAGGCTAATGCCGTCTATATATGTCAGGCGCGATGTCTGAGGGGGCGGGGCGGGAGTTACGCGGATGAGCGCGCGCCGTATTGAGAATTTGTGTGGAATGTGGTGTATTGATATCAACTTGTATCGTTCACGTATCAATACAGTAACAATTACTGTTTGTTCATCAATATTGTACCGAGCTGTTATTGCCCGGCCCTGTACTAGTACAAAACTCCAAACTAGACATTCTGCATGGGTCATATCAGACTCGTAGCCAGACATTTCGCGCCCCCCCCCCCCCCCCCCCCCCCCCCCCATCGATATAAAATGCCGCCCCTTTCGGTTGATATCAGCCCTTGAATTGCAGCTATGAAATCATTGGGCACTTTTGAGCGGATATAAATTATCCCAAAATCTTTTGACAAATTTTGTATTGCTGTCTTACCAGTCCCTCAGAATTCAAATCATCAGGTGACTCGGTAACCTCAATTTTCTCAGTAACACCTATGTGCTCCTCGTTTCCACCTTCACAGAGGGGCTCTGTGCTGGATATTTGCTGATTTGCATCCAACGTCGTCACTTTTGTGCTTGAACATGATTCCTGCTCAGCAGACGTGCTAGCTCTTGTTTGCTGGCAGGAACTGATCAATCGTGCAACAGATTGCTGCAGCTTTCCTCTCCTCTCTTTCGCGCTGTTCATGTTGACCCCAGTAACAGTGTGCCAATAATATATTATTGCATGCATACAATTATGTATCCCCTGTAACACAAGGGAGTTCAATTATTCATATGTACCTCAAATAACAGTAGCTAAAATGACGAATTCAGACGAGGACCTATTGCAACCAAAGGAACTTTATACAATAACTGTAGCTTGTTGAAGCGTGCAAATCATGTGTTGACACGTCACAGCGAAAAGATGTAATGTTAGCACAAAGATGATTGTGCATGATTTGCTGATTTGTGATCCTAATTATATTCATTGAACCAGTTAAAGCGGCAGGTGGGGGGGAGCAAATGCACCCAATACACACTCGATGGCTACGGGCCTGGTCATTGCGTTCATATCATAACAGCACTAATGATTTGTACATTTTACCTGACTGATGCTGTATAGTTCGACATATTCACCACAACAATCTGTTTTGTCTGAGACACAGTGCCTCTGTACTCGAATCACACAGTTTGTGCATGTCAAGTGATAGTTCATAAGATGGAGTGAGAGTAGAAAGATGGCTGCCATGAGGATAAACATTTAATATATTCTGCAATTGCATTGGTTGTGAACTGCAACGTACCTATTAATTAAACAAGATACAATCACCACAGTACATATGCATGACAAATTACATTACTCACAAAATGAAGTGTTCCAGGTCAATAGATTTCATGGTCATACAACTCCCTGATTGATGTACCATTAATGCAGTAATGGATTTGTGATAGTTTAAACAGAGTAGAATTAATGAAACACATTATTTTGTTTTTAAAAACATACATTACAACACTTACTCTCTATTTGTGCCATGTGTAATATTCAGAATATACTGCAAATGTGTGAAGTTGATTGCAATGTCCCAGCTTGGTGACTTATGGTTCCCATAAACATTCTGTGCTCTTACAGAAGCATTGAATGACTCACACCTATAAGAGGAGAAGAACTAGTCATGTTTGTAAGCAATGCAGGACCGCTTTACCTTTCTGCAAGAAGGCTGATGTTGGTCCAAACTGGAGCATACATGGAACGATATTGAAAAAATAGCTTTCTGCTTTTGCAGCATTTCGGGCATATGGATTTTAACAGCTTGAATAAACATGTCACAAATACTGCTCCATTCTGCAGCCTCAAAAACCTATACATACACAAAACATGAGTTGGTTATTAAAAGATGCCATGAACCTCGTATGATTTAAATACTTTGGTATAATAGAGAAGTACCAATCTCTGTCCTCCCGTCAAGTAGGGTGGCAATACAAACAGGGCCATTTGAGACCATGCTTTAAAGTCCTGGCCACAAAATGACTGGAAATTTCTGCAAACATTTCCATACATTTTGACCTGGAATCCAGAGGTGTTAAAAGCTTGTATCCTTGAAAGGATTTCTTTTTTATGCTTTGCAGATTATCTAGTAATTATTGCTTTCAAGATATACTTACATGGGCCCAGTAGTATTGTGTGCAGAACTTCAATTGGAAAAAATGATAATAATATAAATTATATCTATATATAAGTGTCCAGCAAAATCACCCTTGTAATACTTTCAGGACAAGCAAAAGAAAAGTATCATCTCCCATAGAAATGTGTCTAAATTCAGTGCCTTTTAATTTTATGATGCCCCATTTGAAGAGGCTCTTTGCAGTTCACAGAAAACCAACAAATTTGAAAACTTGAAAAACTACCCAGAAGGAATATATTTGCAGAACACTTTCCCATATATTGTATGAAGATATTAGTATGACTGCATGCCGATTTACACTTACAATAAGATGTCTCCAAGGAAATGAAACCATGGGTTGTTGGTGATTTCACGCAGTCCAAATTTCTTTCGCAACTCATATTTTGCACATTCAAGTTCAATTTTTAGAGTCTGCATTTGAGCTTGCATATAGTTGCATAGCTCACAGATGATGTTTGGACAATCATTGTTTCAGCCTGTGTAAAAAAAATCAAATCACCTTCCTAGTTCCAACCCATAATTAACTTGCCATGCAAATGCGGCAATAATTCAGTGCTGTGCTCCCAAGATGGCCTAACAGCTTTAATGCACGTGGGTTATGTTGTCACAGATAATTAATATGGTGCAATCACTAGAGCAGTAGTGTGGGTGTTAGCATCACACCTCAATACCAGTTGTTTCTAACACATTTAGCTCAGAAACAATTTGCTCACTCATCTCTAAAGGTGCCACCTTGCCTGAACAACATACAAAATGAATATTTGATACTTTGCTATTTTCATGGCGAGGAAGGCCTGCTGGCAAAAGGTGCCAACATACAAATGTATGCCACTTTTTGCTACAATTGCTACTTATGCCATCACAAAATAAAATAAGTGGTACCATAATCACAGGTCAGCCACAGCCTTTTCCTTAAGTGGATGAGGTGTGAGATACTTGTCAATGTCCTGCCCAGTATATAAAAGATAAAGTGGGAAAGTTTCCGAGAAAAGGGACCTAGCGTGTATTATAAAAAAGCATAATAAAAATGCCTTACGTTTGAAATGATATAACTTCCGAAGGGTTAACGCTATCGTCTTCCTATTTTCAGCACTTCATACTACACCATTTCTCTATGGTAAAACACATTTTGGGATCTTGAACATGCTCCATGCCAGTATCGCGATGTCCGATACCCCAAGGGGGTTCAAACCCGCCATAACTTTCTGTAGGAGTAATCAAATCGCTTCAAATTCGGTTTGTAGGTGGAGAGGTCCTATATCTATCTATTTGTTCTGTTCGTTAATTTTTATGCAATCCATTACGGAGATACAGTTGAACAAACTACGTGCACATTTTCGCGCTCGTTTCGCGCCAATGATTTGGGCAAATTGCGCTCCGCTCAATGTATGGGGGGATTATTACATTGGCGCGAATCAAGCGGGAAAACGTGCACGTAGTTTATTCAACTGTATCTCCGTAACAGATGGCATAAAAAATAACGAACAGAACAAATCGATAGGTATAGGACCTCTCTACCTACGTACCGAATATGAAGCGATTTCATTACTCCTAAGAAAGTTATGGCGGGTTTGAACCCGGTGGGGTATCGAACGTTGCAATACTAGCAAGGAGCAAGTGCAAGATCCCAAAACGTATTTTACCATAGAGAAATGGTGTAATATGAAGTGCTGAAAATAGGAAGACGATAGCGCTAACCCTTCGGAAGTTATAGCATTTCAAACGTAAGGCATTTTTATTATGCTTTTTTATAATACACGCTAGGTTCCTTTTCTCGGATACTTTCCCAAGTAAAGATAAGCTATTTTGACTCAAAAGTTTTACCTCTGAGCTTTCCCATTTTAGAAGAGATGATGACAGCCGAGCAAGGTGGAATACTTGAGTCAAAGGGATGCAACTGGTGAATTTGTTTAGAATGATGCCACAATTGTCTGGAAACTATACATCTTCAGGGTATGAAGTTATGAGTATGAACGCATCCTTGTCAATAACAGGTTCTATTTCAACATTGGTGTAGCAAATCTGGGATTTTCATTTCAACACTTTCCATGATAAATTTCACAGTGTTATACAAAATTCGTATTAAAAAAAAAATACACTGCAATGTGTATGGCACTTCAACATACGTGTAATCCCCCTCTGTATGAACAGGAAAACAAGCCAAGCAGCTGATTATCTCAGGGTTTTGTAAGCAGTTGCGTACGATGGACATCTACGAGAGGCTGTAAACTGGATTGTCATTTGTGGACAAATGCTAAAAGAGGATGCAGTTTATATATGCTGATGAAATGAAGCAATGATTAACTAACCCTCTGTGGCATATCAACTCCAAGTACTATGAATGCTCTCACAGTGGATAGGCTAGGCACCTTAATAACACATCCTATAAGTATGAACCAAACAAACATAAGAGCAGTGTTACCCTGCATGTTGTAAAGGAAATAGTGGCACCCAGTAGAAGTACATGTACATGACTACATATGATGGGATGTGGACCATGTATGAGAATGCAAAGGAGAGCAAATATCTTACTTGGGAATGGGTAGTAGCACATTTTCTCATCCACCCTAAACAGTTTCACAAGGTTCTCTCAAAGTCCTTATCAGCATACTCATCATTATAATCGTCTTTAGCGCGTTCATCTTCTGCGATGGTTGATGTAAGTGGGCCTGCAGTCAGTTAATACATTACATCACATGCATCAGTACCGCGTTATTTACCGCGATCGTTGATGCCCGTCGCCGCTCATAAATGCCTTATGTGATTAACTCTGAGTATGTCATTCAAGTCGATTCTTAATTGTAATGAAATGCCTCACTGCATTCTTTACAATTAAAATCTCCTTCAAGAATCCTTTGTACGTAACGCTGGTAACATGGTCACTTTTACTCTCACCTCGAAACAAACTCGCCTTTTTCAAAAAAAATTTCCTGACACGTGCTTCGCAACCGATATTTTTGACCGCGCGATCCCCAAAGGACTGTGCTGTACAAATTCAGTATACGTCGTCATGGCAGCTAAATAGTGGAATTGGAATCAGTTATCCGGCGCTGATCGTGACTTACAAGGAATGAGCCTTCTCCGTCTGGCCTTCAGTAATTGGAGAGATTCAAGCAATGGGAACTCCGCGTTTACACACTTTCGTAACTCAGCTTGCCATACAGTATATTTATATACGGTATCATCGTAACAATACTGATACAAAATGTTATCAATAGACATGAGACAAGATAACAAGCTAGACAACTGATTGATAACATCTGGCAACAACTTTTTATTTCAATCTTGGTACAACGTCGTTAACGCTATCTTATATCTGGCTTGATCCAGGATGTTTGGCTTATCTAGTCACAGCACTGTAAACAGTTGGCTGTATATACGTTAAAATTACTTGCGATGTGTTTGGTAAGGACAAGATTCTAAACTAATCTTGTGCCAGGAGTCCTGTCAGACACGAGTAGCGTTTTGTACTACCCAAATCTTATTTGGTTGTCAACCGCCAATACATAGCTCGAGATTACAAAAGCGAAAATGCCGACCAATTTTGAAGCTATTGGTGCAATTGTCCTTCTTTAAAAGTGTTCCTGTCTGCGTGGAGGATAATACCTTTTTTTTACAGCCGCGCAGTTTTGTGACATAAAACAACGGCAAAACTGCTCGTTTTCGTTTTCTCGTTTGATTGCACCAGCTAGATAAACGATCCGATTGCCAGAAGTCTCGTTAGAAACGGGTCGTGAAATTCACCAATCCTATGGAAGCTCTTGCGAAACATCCAATACCCCGGAACGGAATCGAAGACATTAACTCTTCTGTTTACTGTAACATCTCTTCAGTCAGAATTTTTTTGTAAATGCCATACATTATTTAAACTACAGTTGAATTAGATTTTGGTATGATAATACAATTATGTATGCAAAGAGTATTTTGTAAGAGTTATCACAAGTGGTTCACTGCATTGAAATATGTTGAAGCAGTGACTTGATATAATCCGACAGCTCAGACACTTTTTGAAGACTTTCGCCGAGTTCCAACGTCTCTTTCTCTTGCTGAAAAACAATACAATTCATACATCGCCGTATTTTTTGATAATGATCCACGTACAGTTTCTGCATTTTTCTTTGAAGTAGTTAGATGTACCTTCCAATTAGCATTCCAAGCGCTTAAATAAGCTTTACCATCCTCTGAAATTTGGTCCAAGACGGACTGCAATGAAATCATTGTGATAAAATGCATTCACCTAAATAGGATGCTTACACAAACGAGTCGAGATCGAATCTCCCCCAGAAATGATTTACACTCATTTTTAACTGCATTTCTGTTTGCTGTCAATAGTGAGCGAATTTCACGTGATCTGGACAAAGTGAAAAGGCTCATGTACATAAAGACCCTCAGCACTACAATGTGAGATACTTTAGTCTGTGTTCCATAATTGCTTCTTCCTCCATGGATGTTGCCGATACTGATGGGAAGGCATCGTTACCATATATGCCATCAGACTTGCCGTGAGTAGTGATGCAGCATACTGCAATTTTTCTAAAAATAAATTCCCTTTTAATCTCAGCTACTGCACAAAACTATGTTAATGATAGTGATATGATGAACTACTGACATCATGCAATTCTGTATGCTTGCATCCTGATGATTATAGACTTACAGTTTTTATACCATGTCTATTCAGCCTGAAAATAGCTTTCTAAAAGATGCCAAATAAGAAATGAAAACAAAATGTACAATGGACAACACAATGCTAGAGGAAGGTAAATTTATATGGTTCTTCTAACTTTTATCACAGAATCAAACTTTAGTCTTCTATACCATGGTTCAACTATGGGAACTTTTCTTGTTGTACAAATGATGAACTATTCTATAACCAAAACAGTTACTCAATTACAATACTAGCCTCAATGCATCAAATTACTGAAAGTACAGATAGGTATTCTATTTACACAGAGAGAATTCTTGGAGATACTTGGCTGAGATTCAAAACTTTCGGTACTCACAATGCAACATCACGATGTCACTAATTCAAATGAAGTTTTTAGTGTATTGCACTTAACACAATCTAAAGAGGTTGCAGCAATAGGCAAATTATTATAATTATCGAAGGGGTGATGATGTACAATTCGATGGGACTATGCTATAAAGCAACTTCACAAATATCTCCAAAATGGAGACAATTGTATCAGGTCTTAGATGGTAACATTGAAATTGCATCTAGTGTCCTGAGCACTGTAATGGTAATGTTGTTAGAAAACTGTGTTTCATACATGCACTTTTGTCGACAGTTCCTACTTACTTCCTGTATTCATTATCTAATATTATGTAACCTTCTAGAACTTTCTCTAGCTGCACGTGATTGTTGTTTTTGTACCTGACCTTTTGTATTCTATTTCTATTAAGAGAGCGTTCGATCAAAACACGTACGACTTACATAGTGGTTTTTCAACAAATGTATGGGTTTTTCTTTTTGTTGAAAATCCCACACATAGATATAGGATCTGTTATTACAGGTAAACAAACCGCAATGTACCTTAAAGACCGCAATATTTGCACAGCACGCTGAATATCTTGAGGATTACTATTGTAAAAAATCATGACATAAAGCAAATTGATACCATTCTCAATCATGATGTTCACTGTAGTTTACTAACCATCGAAGAATAGGTTGTTTAGCCACACAGTCTGTAGAGATTGTGTCATATTGTTGATTAAGTAGTTTTTGACGCAAAGTGCTTTCATCAACTTTATCTTGTTGGAAATGTAACAATAGGTTCATTGTTAAGGATTTAAATATATTATCTGTACTTACTCGATTCAATATTTCTGCAATCTGTGTGGCACACATGACTTGCTGTTTTATTCAGTATTTGAAAATTAATAACAAGGGACTTGTGTTCATTAGAGTAAAACTCATACATAGGGCTGTATTTTTGCTGTCTAATTTTCGACATAACATCAGAGTTCATGGCAGTAAGTAAGCTATTAAAATCTGAAATGAATAGGATCACAAAATCATCTTAGGTACCATTTGTTTCATGCATTAGTTGTGACTTACCTGTCAGAAATTGACGTACTCTATATTCACCATTCCTTTTTTTCTCCATACAATTACGTTCAAACTGTTCATACCTTTCTTCATCATTGTTATTTACTTGCTATAAGTGTTTTTTAGATTTACAACATTACTACATTAAAAAAGAAAACAGTACTTTATTGTTCTCTCTTATTAAGAAGCACCACATCATATATTTATATTTAATTCTTTATTAATAGGTTTGATAGAAATCTTTTGATACATGTTTTAACTAGAATTATTGGCAAAGTAACCAACCCTTTTCTTGCTGGACTGGCTAGTTTTGCACACAAGTACTGTACAATGTAGCTCAATGGATATTCAGGTTTCAGCAATGGTTATTTACCGTATCAGTCTTTAAATTTGATTGGTAATTCATTTGGGACAGTTCACGAGAAAATTGCACCACTCATATATTATAAAAATGTTATAAAAATGCATCACGTTTGCATCGCTATAACTTCCCAACGATTAACGCTATCGACATCCTATTTTCACCACTTCATACTACACCATTTCTCTACAGTAAAATGCATTTTGGAGTCTTGGACTATATCCGTGCCGACGTTCCTACGTGCGATACCCCCTGGGGTTCAAAACTACCATATCTTCGTGTAGGAGCGGTCAAATCGCTTCAAATTCGGTATGTAGGTAGAGAGGTCCTATACCTATCGATTTGTTCTGTTCGTTAATTTTTATGCCATCTGTTACGGAGATACAGTTGAATAAACTACGTGCACGTTTTCCCGCTTGATTCGCGCCAATGTAATAATCCCCGCCTCCCCATACATTGAGCGGAGCGCAATTTGCCCAAATCATTGGCGCGAAACGAGCGCGAAAATGTGCACGTAGTTTGTTCAACTGTATCTCCGTAACGGATTGCATAAAAATTAACGAACAGAACAAATAGATAGATATAGGACCTCTCCACCTACAAACCGAATTTGAAGCGATTTGATTACTCTTACACGAAGATATGGTAGTTTTGAACCCCAGGGGGTATCGCACGTAGGAACGTCGGCACGGATATAGTCCAAGACTCCAAAATGCATTTTACTGTAGAGAAATGGTGTAGTATGAAGTGGTGAAAATAGGATGTCGATAGCGTTAATCGTTGGGAAGTTATAGCGATGCAAACGTTATGCATTTTTATAACATTTTTATAATATATGAGTGGTGCAATTTTCTCGTGAACTGTCCCATTTTATCAATAGCATATGGCTTATAATGCATGACTGAATTGCATTGCATTGCCACCTTTAATATGATCATCATGGCATTTGTTGTGCATAGGCATAAAAGGTTATGGTGATTACATGCACATGTACCTTAGTGTCATTATCAAACGCAGCCTCAAGAGACATTTTAAGTCCAGATAACTGACTCCCTTCAAGAGCACTTGTAACATCACGCTCTATTTGATCAATCTCCTTAAATGTTTCCTTCATTTTCTTCAAATTCTCAGTTCGATCTATTAATGTATATGTATGCAGTTATATGCACATTTGTATTGTGTGTGAGTGCATTATACATGTATGTGACATTCTCAAATTAATACAGTATTACATGTAGAACAAACTCCATACTCCAGTGGAAAGAACACATACAGTACTGTACATGGACGAAAGACATATGCGACTGATGAAATGGACATTGAACTAGCACAGCAACTAATAACCTGATAAACTGCGTAAACCTTCAGTTTCAACAGTAAAACACTTAGTTTTAACTTCCTATTTATCCTTGGGATTAAGTCTACTAATTCCTGAATCTGTACACCATTTTGTAGATATGAAAATATTACACTATCCATTGTACAAAATTTGAATTGTATTATTACATGTAAATCTAGATTATAATAAGTGAAGAAATGTATCACTAGTGGATTTTTTGTGAATACTTAATGTTCACTTTTATGTTTATGAATAATGGAAACAATCTACAATGAACTTAATGCCAATACTTAAAATGTCTAAAGAAATAATATAATATGGAACGTTCTATACGAAAATGGGTCTTGTGGATTTTATTTTATAACATACAATTTACATCGATATATCTTCCGAAATATTAACGCTATCGGGTTCCTATTTTTAACGCAACATACCACACCATTACTATATGTAAAAATCCATTTTGGTGTCTTACACATGCGGGGTACCGACGTTACAAGGTCCGATACCCCGTAGGGTTCAAAACGGCCACATTTTCGGGTAGGAGTGTCCAAATCGGTTCAATATAGCTATGTATGTAGAAGGGTCCTACCGCTATTGATTTGTTCTGTTCGTTATTTTTTGCTTTATCCGTTATAGAGATACAAGTGTGCAAAGTAATTGCATATTTCCCGGGCGTTACGCGCCATTAACGTATTACGAGGATCCTCGAAGCCAGTCGTAATACGTTAATGGCGCGTAACGCCCGGGAAATATGCAATTACTTTGCACACTTGTATCTCCATAACCGATAAAGCAAAAATTAACGAACAGAACAAATCAATGGCGGTAGGACCCTTCTACATGGGTACCTATTTTGAACCGATTTGGACACTCCTACCTGAAGATGTGGCCGTTTTGAACCCTACGGGGTAACGGACCTTGTAACGTGGTACCCCGCATGTTTAAGACACCAAAATGGATTCTTACATACAGTATTGGTGTGGTATGTTGCGTTAAAAATAGGAACTCGATAGCGTTAATATTTCGGAAGATATATCGTTGTAAAGTTTATGTTATAAAATAAAATCCACAAGACCCATTTTCGTATAGAACGTTATATATATTATATATATTATAGTGAATTTTCTGGTTATTCACTACCTACATGTTTTTTTTCATACCAAAGCAGCATTATATAAATTCACAGCTACAAAAACCTTTTATTTCTTTCTTAAGAGCATCTTTGCATAAATCCAATTGTTCCACTGCCCATTCTAGTGCACTAGTAGTCTCTGTTTTCATTTTTGCTTCAGAAAAACGCAGGCAGTTCTCCACCAAGATTTGAATTCTGTGGAGGTAAATACTTTGATTTCATATAAATCTAAATTGCACTCACTTTTTCTCTAAGAATGCATAGTTGCTTCCATGTTTCAGAGCAGCAAGCTTGTCATTGGGCTCGTTGGCCTTCTCACACTCATCCATTGAGTCCATGTAGGTTTCTGCACTATGGTCCACATTCTTGCGTGTTTTAGTGTCCAAAGTTCCATATATGGTGATCCAACTTTGCCACATACCAGATATTGGTATCACGTTTTCACAAGGTACAGGCACTTGTAGTGAGCTGTGAAATGTTTTACAGACTAAATTCTTTATCTCCGTTTGCTCTTTGGATCCACTTAATGCATCTTTTCGTTCATAAAATTTGTCACATTTGGTCGCAACCATCACCAAACGATCTGACTGAAGTAGATCTGACAAAACAAAGGCATGATTTCAACATTGTGTTTATTGCCTGCACTGATGCATACAAAAGTGCATTGCACATTTCTTTCTAATGAAAAATCACTGAGTTCAAAGTACATGTACTCAGTAATACAAAGGCTCGTTTCTATGACAATGTAAGCATATATCCTGTGGGTGAAATATGATATAGAATATCTGCCAGTTGAAAATTACATATGCACACATATGGATTGTGTGTCTCCTCAGACATCTTCTGTCTTGGCATTTGAAATTTGTCACTAAGGCTAGGTAAGAAAAATCCTATAGATGTGGGTGCACCTTAAACAAGTGCTTGCATTTTTGAAATAGTTGAAATTGTATTGCACATCATGTATACTGTACATCTGAAATTCCATACAAATGACATCCTAAATAAATTGTATAGGAATGTAACTGCAGAAGTGTTCACATTAACCAGAAACCATCTGCTCGCTAGTACAGAAAAGTTTACAAATGATAGAAATCTGACTTGCCCCTTCACATTAGATACATGCATATCATAGTCACTCAATTGGCCACTACCAAAGGGGAAGACAAATGCCAGCTTGGTACTAAGTGCTTCATTTGATCCGCAATGTACAAGTATGGGCAGGGATTAGTGTTATGGTGTCTAAATACCTACACTGTACCGGTAATTATACACATCTATAGCAATACAAATGTTACAGCCCCAACTCTTCCCAATGTATCTAACAACATCGCAGCTGCTATTAATTGGTCAACAGCAATATAACGATATTATGTCAACAGGTTTTAAAAGAAATAACACCAATCCTGCAGGATATACAGTATTTGTTCCTCTACTGCACATACACATATCAATGGTTTCAAAGAGAAGTTGCATTGTCTCAAATAGCACCACCTTCCCAACAAAATGTTATCATTTAAAGTCATTTAAACTCTCCCACTTCAAGAACGTTCATAGAGTTGTGTTCAGGAAAATGTATTATTAGGGATATAACTTTGAATACTTTTGTATACCAAATTATTAAGTACTAGTAAGGTACATGTATCATAACTGGACAATGTGGTATAGTAGTATTACTGACAAATAAACACTCACCATTGTCTTTTTCTAAAAGAACTTTTAGTGTTTCAGAATGCTCTTTCCATTCGATGTATTCACAGTCCATGGTGTATATGTAGGCTGTGCTAGTAGCCACTGCCAGCTCTGCCATTCTCATTGCTAATTGATTTAGCTCTCCAAGGCCAGGATTGTCAACCAAATATACTTTGAAACCAGACTTCAATGCAGCTGGGCAGGACAGTGATGGAATATTTGCCATTAGCACCACCTGTAAAGTTGTAATATTCATAACGTGATGTGACAAGCATACAGTGTACATACTATATACTGCATACAACACAAAGTACCTGTATTGTACATGGACATTGTGCAGTATGTAAGGGAAATAGCAGACTCAAATTCGTTCCAAATGAATATACTTGTTACATGCATTGTATCTATGAATGAAATAATAAAATGTGGGTACACACATTATGTGCTTACATTTTGATGTTCTAACAGGGAGTTAGCTGTAGGGATCTTGGAACGAGCATTTTCATTTAATTTAGTGAGTGCAGACAATATCTTCTTCTGTCCAATATGCTCCGTTCCATTGATAACTATTTTAGGGCAGTGCTGCAGTTGAAAATGGAGGGAATAATTAGACCTTAACATAGTTCATATTAATTGATAAAATCTCTCTTCTGCACACATTAAGTAGGCACCGAACCGGAACAATACAAAGAGGTGTGTCAGACACATGTAAGTATAACCTGCTGGGTATAAGTGTTGGCTGACCTGTCAATAGAACAGCAACAAAAGAATGTGAGGCTGACGATGAAACAAATACATTTCATTATGCCTGTCTAGATGTGATGAGACTGACATGCCATGTACTTTGCATGGCACGATTTGCTGTCCTGCATTGAATTTCCAATGATTGTAATTCAAGCATACGCATATCACTTTTAAATTCGACAATGTTGCATCCATTTATGAAAAATAATTGCACAACCTTAATAAGAAGCACCAAATGTTTTATGATACCCTGGGCATCATCTTGGTGTTTTATAATGTGTACAAAACATATATTTCTTGTACATATATAGCAGCATTTCAGAGTTCAGTTATCCATTCAAGACACGTACAGATGACATTCACTAAATAAGGATTTAGTTACTTAACTACCAAGGCTCCAAGTATAGTTTCAACTAAAGTTCTGAAGGAGCCTTTAACTCAGAAACGGTTTTGCTAAAGTTAACATTACAAGTTATAATCACTTGTCCACATGAACCAATGAATTTGTATTTAAGGTTTAACACAATGGGTTGTTCCACTGTATTACTGTAAGGAACTAAATTAGTTCACTCTGCCTAAGATTTTGACAGTCACCCAAAAGTGCTAAACTCAAACTTTTCTATCAAGAATTTCACTTGATGCAAAAGATTGGGTGGTGCAAAAGCAACCAATACAAGGTACATTCCTGGTCGGTGGAGTTGGATTGGACACTACAATGAAACACTCAAATTGCAGCTACAGATATTCCCATCATAAACTGCCTGTTGCAAAATGTACATGTACAGTTGGACTGTTTCAATCTACCGCTCTTTGAAATCAGGAACCTACTTTCTTTCCTTAACTATTTACTCCCATTTCTATGCACAAATCACTTCTCAATAGATTTGCTTGTTTTAGTCAGTTTACCTCTGCCAGAATGACTGATCAGATATCAGTAGCAACGATTGAGGGGGGAAAGTTGGATTTTGGTTTTAGAAGCATTCTAGAGAGATCTAAATAGAAAATATATAACAAAACTAAATATGTATGTGTAACTCTAGAAGACAACTGTGAAGTTGCTAAATTGATGGAAACCTGTGGCTACAAAGTTAGTTCAATGCTGAGGGCAATATTGATTGAATTGCCTGGAATAGGCTTTTTTATTCTTCAGCACTGTCTCTACATCCCATGGAGTAAGCCACATCGTATTTCTCTGTCAGCAGTAGTAAATGAGAGTTATTGACTGTACTATTTTGAAAAACCCAACATCTGAGGTAAATAGAGACCTGCTCCTATTCACTAGACCACCTTGCCGCTTGGGTGTCTGCAAGCATTGAAACCAGAGATTTTAGGGATGCTTTAGTCTTGCTGTTTCTGAGGATCTATTGTCCCATCCAATGAGATCATGTATGCTGCCCTTCTTCAATGCACCCATCAGCTCATTCAGATGCTCAATTGCGGGGCAGTGATCTGTTTATGTGAAAGGTTGCTCAAGCTATACCCATTCCTTGTCATGCAGTTCCATGCTAGAGGTCCTAAAGGTTTAACAACACAACATCTAACCAGTGCTCCAGCTTTAGGTAAAGATATGCTTTGCTCTTGCACTCTCTACTTTTACTAATTTCATTCTCAGTGCCCAACTCTTCCTTCCTGGCATACATGTACCTGTCAAGTTTGGTCAACATAATTGCTGGTTACAAGTTAATCGATCATATGGCTTCCTAGTTAATGGGATGCACAGATGGCAGCAGTTCATGCAGCTAGATTGTAATTTTTTTTCGCTTACTGTCTGTAGGGCCGATATTGTGTGCTGTGCAATTATCTTGGAGTCTTCGTACATATGTGATAAATGAAGTAGTGTGCACAGTTGAACCCTGTCGGTTTGGACAGTGGCAAGTTATGGATCTAGAACATTTGGTGGCAACAACTGGGATTGCAAACGATATGAAATCAAGTTTTGATCTTAACCACTGTTGAAAAGGGACAAGCCTGCATGGAGTTAGCGTAAGGATACAGTTTATGACACAATGAAATGGGAAGTCTTTCAAATGCCAGGGAATGCAGATGAGAAGAAACAGGAAATGAGGCAATTGTTACTGGAGGAATGAAAGAAAAGGGATGAGCCAAATGGGAGGAGGACAATAGCAACAGAGAGTTAAAAGAGGGGGGGAAAGATTAAACCATGAGCACAAAATGAAGGAACAAAACGATATGATGTGGGTGCATATGGACACACTTATGAAAATCGTGGAAGACCAGAGAATGGGAACTTCAGTTAATGTGGGCACTCAAACTTGCACCTCTGACCGAGAAGGATGACATTGAGTCATACATGTACCTAGTAACATTCATGGTGGCTCATAAAATAGATAAGGGAATCCGGCCTCCATTATTTAGCCCCACAGCTAAAAGGAAAGGTGCAATTAGCATTTGCAGTGCTACTCCAGATGGAAGCTGCAATCTACGATGCCATCAAGTTGGCAATTTTGGTTTGTTACAAACATCAATGAGGTTTTAATTAATTAAGGGATTAAGCGTCCAGGGTGGGAATATCATAAAAACCATATGAACTTGTCCTGGTTTTGTCGAACAAAAACAATGTTGAAGCAATAATTACTAAGTTTTTATTCATTGACATGCTTCGACATGGTTTTTGTTCGACAAAACCATATGGTTTTTACGATATTCCCACCCTGGACGCTTAACCTCAGGATGGTTTTTATGCTATTCCCATGCTAAACAGAGTGGTTTCATGTTAAAAATCACCTCAAAAAACCATGCCTGGATGTTTTTAACTTTTTCCTGTGTTGGCCAGTCTCAGAAGAGAGGGAGTAACAAGTCGTGTCAGTATTGTGTGTGCCATGTGATCACTTACCCCTTGGCGAAAGTTTATATGGTGGTAGGAGGCAAACACTACTCTGTGGAAGGTGCAGTAGTAAAGAAACTACCAACTTCTGTTCTATTGGGATGAGACCTACTCAAACTTGTGAACATAGGATCTGCAGCAGCGGAAATAGTGATGGCAGCCACACATGGGTGCAAGCAAAGAGAGAGTAGAAGAAATGTACAGAAAAATAAAACTGAAGAATCTGAAGATTGACATGCATAGACCTGATAGAACTGTATGCAGATAACTTGAGTGCGAAATAATATACAAGCACACCTGTGATGTTGGAGAGTGGAAGTGGAAAGGGCAGCGTAAAGGTCTTGCTGATTGCACACAGATCAAAAATTTGCAGCAGGGAGATGCCTCTCTAAAGAAGCTGTGGGAATGTGCACAAATGACACAATGGACTGGAATAGCTGGTTCTATGATGAGGGTGGGGGGAGGGGGGGGGGGGCTTCTGCTGCCACTGGGAATCAAAAATGGAGGATTACATAGATTTAGCTATTGAATAACGGGTATTGTCAATCCAGTATCAAAGCACTGTGTTCAAGATACTCCATGGAGATACCACTGGCAGGGCACACGGTAACGAAGAGGACAGTTGAACATATCTTGCAAAGGTTCCAACTCTGATGCTATCCATATGAAGTCTGTGGACGTGGAACGAGTGGCTAAAGAGTTGATGGGAGTGTTTTCCCAAGCGGGTGTTGTCCCCAAAGAAATTCTTACAGACCAAATGTCCAATTTTATGTTGTGGTTATTTGGTAAGTTATATCGACTGCTTCACAGCAGCCCATACTGAAGGTACAATGATATGGAGTACTCTCGGCTTGGACCAAGAACTCCCCATACGGTTAAAGAGGTAAGTTCATGTCACATGGACAGTAAATGAAGTAGTGGTCACGAATGTTTCTGTGCAGATTGAAGGAGTCATTGTGAAGGGTGGTATTCTTTGATTGGGAATGATGCACGACCGACATTAACTACAGTGAATATAAAATAAGATACGCGAATGATGACTATAGTGTTCATCACGACTCTATAGGTCTCTCTGTCCTACCTAACACTGGTGCTGAGACCATTACTTCTGTAGTGAAATACATGCTCTTGTACTGTGCTCTACCAATAATTTGTGTAGAGGACAAGCATGCAATGAAGCAGCTGTGATGCAGGGAAGATTAAGAGGTGTTGCTACTCAAATTCAACAAGATGTTCCTCAAACCCTTCCGATACACTGCCTATCTCATTTGCTGAAATCTGTGTCTGCAAGACTCCATAGAAAGATATCTTGACTCATACATAAATTGGCATTTAAACACTTAATTTGATCGGCAATTATGTATTTCTATTCATACATGCCTCTTCTTCTTGAATTTCAGACATGACACAGCTGTTATTTTTAGTGTACATTCAAGTATGTTATGAGTGCATCCATACAAACTGATTTACACAGCTGTGTACATATAAATATTGTATGTTCCCATTACTACAGTACACACATTTATTAATAAAACAACTCTTAAAACAATGGCTGCCAAAACTTTAACACTGTATGATTCCTGGTTCTACAGGACCCCATTAATTTATTTTATACTTGCAAATGCTTAGAACAGGGTTGTAGCATCAAATGTGGCCCTCAGTGCCAAATACTTGAAAATGCAGCTTTGTTAAACCTTTCATGATTGATAGAATTTTGTAATCACATCTCACACTGTCTAGGAACTAGCTACATTTTCCTCAATAACTAGATCCATGATGGGAAAATATAATCATTCCAAATTAATAATTTTAATTGTTGACATTGGTATACTTAGTCAATCGCAAAGAGGGAGGGGAGGGGGGGGGGAATCGAAAAAACAAACTAACAATAATGTTAAAGCAATTTCAAGATTAGACCAAAATCTGAGCTATGTGACCATATTGATGAGAATGACTGTTCTGTGGCAATACAAAAAATGCAACACATCTCATGAACATCAACTCACTGGGCACGATTCAGCACCACTGTCACATAGTCCATTATGAATGCTCTCTTCATGTTGAATAAGTACTGAAAGAGCTGTTTCAGCTTGTTTAGATTCTGGCAGATATCTAGACACATGTAGTTCATGTATGTCATACCCCAATGAAAGTGTAGCAACTTACATATGTTGCACTTAAAGTATGTTCAAGAAGTGTATCAACACAATTACACTGCATTGACCATTGTGTGTTACAAAGAAGGTTGTCTCACTAGACTTCCACAATGAATGTTACTATGTAGTACTGTCTGAAATAAGGGTATGGTCCTTCTACAAATTTGTGGGTTGTGTAAGGGATTAATAATATGTAGTATCAATCACATTGTGAATAACATGCCGTAAGTGAGATGAAGCACGGATGGCTGGCCTTATTGCCACTTGCTGGCCCAGGGCAGACCAAAATTAATATTGGTCGGCCTGGATTGGTATGATTGATTGATTGGTTATACTAGTCAATATCCAGTGGTTTTCTCTAATAATATTCAAGCATTGCTCAAAATCTAGACTTCTTTACTATGACGCTTCCTTTACCGTAGCATATAGTCAATACTGGTTACTGTTAAAACATTTTTCTACTTCAGACTCACCTTATTAATTAACACATACAAATATTTTGTCCGTCCACTTTTAGTTCTTTGAAAAGCCAAACTACTGTACATACTGATGGTGTACATTATACATGTACATCTGCTTATACCTGCATGCATCTGAATTGTTGAAATATGGTTGCGTGAATCACTCCACTCTACACAAATTTGCATTAACTACAGTGTAGGCATAACATCGTCAAAAGCAATGCTGCTGCATGTCATAATAATACACAGGCAATGGTAGTACCCTTACTTGCACTTTAGAAGTCCATTGATTAGCGTGCTTTTACCAGAATTGTATCCTCCAATAACACCAATTGTTATCATTCGATTGTTCCATTGGTGGATTAGTTTATTTAGTACTTCGACTTTTTCAACTAAATCCATCTTTAATAAAAATTTCCCTTTTCCGGCTTGCAATCCATTGTATTTGCTGAGAATTTCCATAGCATGCTGAGGAAAAAAGGCCAATTGTAATGGAAACAAGTACATTCTCTTGCAGCAGCACAACGAACAATATTGAAAATTATAACTTTGTGTGCACCATGCATCTAAACTCAAACTATACATATTTCGATACTGTCTTACCATGTATAATTTAAACCACTCTGTAATGTCAACCTGCTTCGGAATATGGTGTGACAAAATATGCTGAGGCCCCTCCTCTGTCTCAGTACTTATGATAGTAGAAGGGATTGAAGTAAAGCCTATAAAAGAAATGAACATTCATTTTATGCTACAACTACAGGTACATGTAATACTGTTGCATTATTATTAAGTATGTACAAATTTTGATTAATCAGAAATTACAATCTGTGCAAAAGTAGTTCTCTGACATGCACATGTAATCTATCCAGGCTGTATTGGGCCCTGGGATTTACCTGCAGGGTGGGGCCCTTCCAGCGTCCTTGTACAAAGTTTCAATTTCTACACTTAATGTTAATAGAGGTCCTACTGTGACCTAGGATCCAGGACCTGATCCTCGCACACCCCTAGAGCTGAGCTAATAGTCAGTGGGACAACCCTTGTTCCCTCAGCCTTGCCAACCCACCCCCTTTCCGGTTTGATTTCCCTTGTTAATTCAAGTTTTAGTGAATCATTATGTTAAACTGACAATCATATATGGGACAGTTTCCGCGAAAATTGCCCCACGGTTAAAATGTTATAAAAATGCATCGTGTTTGAATCGCTATAACGTCCCAAGGGATAACGTTATCGACTTCCTATTTTCAACACTTCATACTACACCATTTCACTATGCAGTGCTGAAAATAGGAAGTCGATAGCATTATCCGTTGGGAAGTTATAGCGATTCAAACGCGATGCATTTTTATAACATTTTAACCGTGGGGCAATTTTCGCGGAAACTGTCCCATATGGTTAACTAAATATTGAATGAGAGTTTGTATTTTAAAGTCCATACATACAATGATCAGAATTGGCCATACATTAAATACTATTATTCACTTTTGATAATGTTACTGAAATCTATTTTATTGAGCACATCAGCATCACAGCTGAGAAATGAGGGATAGCTCGTCCCATGGTGGATCTTAAATTGTTTTTGCTTTTTTTCAAGAATAAGTGCTTCTGTACAGTTCAATATAAACATGCACACATACACATTTATGCGAAGGGGCAATATCTTTATGTTAGAAACACTGTATCAAATGGATGGACAAATAAAACTCTAAATCTGTAGATAAAGTTTAGGTCTGTTACTGGTCATTGGAAGATAGATTTATCACTTGAATTGAGAAGTGTATCATGTCAGGCTTATACTTCCAGCCTTTGTCTCTTTCTTTACGTGATTGTGTCTATGTTATTCAATGCGTATTCAAATTGTTTGATTGGTAACAGCTGAAATTGTCTTAAACTGCAAAGCTAGCTTTAGTGAGATCAGAGATAACTCCATTATCTCTGGTGATGTTTTCAGTCCTAATGCTGTAAAGATCAATACTGATGTTACAGAATTCATATTAATGTTGCGTGCTCAAACACCATAGGAAGATGGAAAACTCCTACTAAACATAAAGCATACTAATAATCACAATGGCAATCTGATTGATAAGCGGTTATTGCAACACACAATGGCTGTCTCAATGTGTTTTCCATCTTCTTAATTACTGCATTATGGCTTTTAAAACCCATTCTTCGTGAACAGGGATCTTCGTGCAAAGTGTAGTCAATGAATTGTGGAAAATATTGGCTACCAGCTAGGGTTTAAAAAAGCTTCTGTTCCTATGGTGTGTGTGGGGGGCCCCTGGACTGCCCAATAAGTATACAACTGAATCCATCTCATGGGAGCTCTCTTTCATAAAAGCAGTTGTTTCAAACTGGGCAATTACAACATACTGTACCTGCACTGGATAGCTGCGATGGTGGGTTACTCTCAGGCTCATTAACCTGTAAAATTTCATATGCTGAAATAGAAAAAAGTAGTAATTTGTTAATAACTGCACCACAAACACTTATGCAAAAAATTATGTGTGTTCACAAGCCACAATAAAGTAAATCTTAATTACATGTTATACTAATTTGATAGACAGTGCTATACATTTAGAATCAGCGTCTACCAATCATTCAATGTTCTTGATGCATGGCTCATTTGAGCTATCTGAGTCTATTATTCATTCAGTTCAGTTTATACTTAAAGTATTGGGCAAACCAAATACTTCAATCGATAAATATTTAAATCATTTGTTACCATTGTGTCTACAACATACACATCATTTGGTCAACATATCTCCAATTTATTTAAACCTTTGAACCAGCTTCATCAAAATGCTCATAATTAAACTTGTATTAATTTATTATATGTCGATACTTGGTGAATAATAATAATAATCATACATTACAAAAATAATAAATATACACCCAGCTGGACAAATAAATTCACACCAACAGGAGGATACATTAATGCATCCCATTATCTATTTCCTCAGCTGCACCGTTGCTACTCAAAACTATCGAGTACACTAATGATTGAGTATGGAACTGCCCAAAGCACACACACCCACACACCCAAGTTCTGGGCACATTGCTTCACCAACAGCAAAGAGGCAAATGTCATGAGGAGAACCTGGTTTGTCTTTGGTCAAGGCAGTTAGGTTACCATCAGCAAAGAAAACTTTGACAGCACATTAGAAATCCAATATCTCTAAGGGATACAGATGGGTAACTGTAGGGAACCTCAGCAGCATCAAGCGTATGCTATACACGCAGCTTAGAAGGCTCTGGACTTAGGGAAAGGGCCTCCAAGAGTGACAGAATTTAAGTCAAAGCAGGATAGGAGGGACAGTAAACATGTCATTTGGTGGGATTGTGGAAGTGGGCCGCTATATTGAGTGTTCTGCATGCAACAGCTGCCAAGTGGTGTCATTATTTGGTGCAAATTCTGATGTAGCCAAAAATTCCCACACGCACATGTCGTTACAAATCAAATGGCTATGAGGGGACCCTGCCTAATGCCATAAACAAGAACAAGGATGGATCCCACCTGGCATTAGGCGCATTGCTGTGGAGGAGACTTGGCAGGGAAGTAAAGGACAAGGCTGCTGAACTTGGGGCAGACACAGAGAAGGTTACACATGATGCAGAAGATGCATCGAGAACACAATGGATGTGTGTTTATGTTGAACATGAGGAATGCCTTCAACATATATAGTCTCCAGACAGGCACTCCTTGATGAGTGTGCCATCCCTACCTTGGATTTCTTGGTGCTACAGTATGTAAATGTCCTAGAGACTGTGTGGCAGAGTCTGGAATTGCAATAGGGTGACCCCTAGCTCTGTTCAGTATTGCTTTCATTTGTCCTCCTGAAGCCAGTATCAATCCGGGATGCAGATGATGAGTGTTGTGATCTCCTCCTTCAGACCTGGTACCTAGATGATGGAGTTCTGGCCAAGCTGTGCTGTATGCCTTGCACCTACTTTAGGAGTACCTCCATATCAGCCTAGCTACATGCAAGTGTGAGCTGTTCAGTGAAAAGGGCAACATCTAATTCTCACCCACTGTGAGGTACTACACACTACCTGACATCTTTTGTATGCCAGTTAGGCACTGCACCAGACAGGTGTGTAGAGTTTAAGAAGCTTCCTTACAGGTTGGTGGATGTGGTTGCAGTTGACCTACCTGTGGAAGTTAACTCTTCTTGTATGTGTCAGGGATTCTGCAGGGTTGTTCATATTGCAAGGGGTCACCCCACTCAGCCTGGCATCAAATGTGCTCAGATCATTTGAACAGGAGATCAGCTAGTGCCTTTCACTGTGCTATTGAACTTTCTGATGAAGCATAGCACAAGGAACAAAACTTGGACTTGAGTTTTGGTGACTTAGGCCTTCGCTCCTTGTCCTACCATACTGCCACTGATTTCATTGCATCGATTCATTAGTCTTGGCAGTGCTGATGACAATCACCTTCAATGCAGTGGCTGTATTTAGTTCTCAGCTCTCTTAGCCAATGCCATCACATTTGAGTCGCTCTAGCCTCTTTCATCCACCAGAAGGCCAGGTTACGTGACCAAGGTAAAAACTACAATGAGGAATGGGCTGGTTGAACATCGGCAGCCCTTTTCTTTTTCCTTGTGGGATTAAACTACTGCACCTAATTGATGACACATATGTAGCAGGCTCGACTCTTCCCAACCTGCAACAAACACTTAGGATGGTTGTGATTACTGGAAGACCTTCACCTTAGGATCGGCACAGTGGCAAAGATCGGCACAGTGGCAAAGATCGGCACAGTGGCAAAGATCGGTGACCACATCACATAAACAATTGTGGCATGTGACCATGTCTTGTCATGCCTGCAGGTTACTGAATAATGAACAGGGGAAAGGGCACATGACCTTATTGGAGGTGTCTAGATCCAGCCACCACCTTACTAATGTAGTGTGTAACTAACTCAATTGACTCCAATCAAAGTCCAGACCGATGAAAAGGATTGACAGATAGCTAGGCCGCCTGTATGTGGAACAGACACTGACAAGAGACAACCTATGCTGGCCGGGGAGGAGGAGACCAGAAAAACTAGTACTTGACATGGTGTTTTTCAATTATTGCAGAGAAGGATTTCTGGGTGATGGGTGAGTCGAGATGTCATTGGACACTTGAAAGTTATGTGTCCCTAACAGCCTGTTTAAAGTAGTTGTCCTCTGCATAGCCAAAGCGTCATGAAGCCAGTGACAATATGAAGGCAGCAGCAGCATGCTGTACCACAGAGATAAAGGTTTAGGCCTCCTAACTTTAGGTCTATGCTGACCCTGGGCCATCGGGTGTGTCAATGATTGAACTCAGCACAATCATATTAGCTGTATGTCTCATTGTATTCATTTGAATAGTCAGTAAAAACATGCCACATTTCAAAATGGCTACCATCAACATTATACTGGTATATACAATAGATCTGCTGCACTTAAAATCAGCCAATATATGAGTACTTTGTATACATACTTCAACACAAAACCATCCATGTGGGAGCAGATAAATTCAGTGTCCATGGATATGTTGCAATATGGAACGTTCTATACGAAAATGGGTCTTGTGGATTTTATTTTATAACATAAACGTTATATCTTCCGAAATATTAACGCTATCGGGTTCCTATTTTTAACACAACATACCACACCATTACTATATGCGAAAATCCATTTTGGGGTCTTACACATGCGGGGTACCGACGTTTCAAGGTCCGATACCCCGTAGGGTTCAAAACGGCCATATCTTCAGGTAGGAGTGTCCAAATCGGTTCAAAATAGGTACCTATGTAGAAGGGTCCTATCGCTATTGATTTGTTCTGTTCGTTAATTTTTGCTTTATCCGTTATGGAGATACAAGTGTGCAAAGAAATTGCATATTTCCCGGGCGTTACGCGCCATTAACGTATTACGACTGGCTTCGAGGACGTCCTCGTAATACGTTAATGGCGAATAACGCCCGGGAATATGCAATTTCTTTGCACACTTGTATCTCCATAACGGATAAAGCAAAAATTAACGAACAGAACAAATCAATAGCGATAGGACCCTTCTACATAGGTACCTATTTTGAACCGATTTGGACACTCCTACCTAAAGATGTGGCGGTTTTGAACCGTATGGGGTATCGGACCTTGTAACGTCGGTACCCCGCATGTGTAAGACACCAAAATGAATTTTCACATATAGTAATGGTGTGGTATGTTGTGTTAAAAATAGGAACCCGATAGCGTTAATATTACGGAAGATATATCGATTTAAATTTTATGTTATAAAATGAAATCCACAAGACCCATTTTCGTATATATGACACTTGTAATGGTTTTGTCACACTGATCCAAAATTGAATAAACAACTAGACTAAGCTTGCTCCTAGGTACATGGACAATTATTCAGGTACACTGTACAAATGCATGTAACTAATTAGATGGATCATTGTTTAATTCATCAATATGATTGTGCACCGATTAAGATTATAAATGATTTGACTTACCATTAGAAGCACCACCTACAGGAGAGAGCAAACTACTTACCTAGAGGATGAGACAGAGGATGTTCAAATAAAGGCATGAAACCACGTGCACACAGGAGGAAATTTAATATTTAAAGTACCGTAAAGTGCCAGAAAGAATTAGGCCCCTCCCCCCAAAAAAGGCTCGTGTTTAAACGTCCATATCTTCGTAATCGTGAACGCTTCCACGTATCTTTTGTCATAATCATGTACGGGCACCATTTGCTTTCCTGAAATGCTGAATAAGTTTGAGGAGACATTCGCGGTTACGGAGATGCGCCTTTTGTTGGGAGCGGAGAGGCCGTAATTTTGGTACTCTACGGTATATGTACATACTGCAGCTGTGGATACGTTTCTGAACAGACACGGTACACTCAATGTCACGATGATCGATACGACTGAAACTCCTGTCTACATGTACTCCATATAGAAATGTCCAGTTGCGGTTTGTACATTCACGTATACTCCCGTATAACTTCCATAGAAAGTGAACGGCAATTTGTTAATAGCTAACTACAAACTATAAAGCTTAGGTGGGGGAGTCAATATTGCTTTAAGAACGTAAGATATTGATTTAGCAGAACAAAAGAAGCCAACCCCTTTGTATTGAAATATTTCCTTCATATCCAGAAATGCGCGGTCAAAAGATTGTTGCGGTTTGTACATTCGCGTATACTTCCGGATAATTCCCATAGAAAATGAACGGCTGTTTATAAACTTGATTGTTAATTAATAACGTAATAGAGTACAATTTTGTGGCTATCAATATTGCTTTAGATACGTACGATCTTGATTTAGCTGAACAAAAAGCAACTGCTTTGTATTGAAAATTGTTGTAGTTTTTGTGAAAACAGCACTTTCCATAGAGATGTATGGAAAATCAACTTTTGCACACCTAATTATTGTATTCTGCAGCTCATAATTCTTACAACCAGTTTAGATTCAGATTTTGTGGGCCCCCAGAATAGGAGATCATGCAGTTGTATTATTTTTAGAGTATTTTAAAATATGTACCTAGTATAGATTTTGGCCATTTGAATTTTAAATTGTTTTGGGTCACAAGGACTAGGATTCAATTAGCGCCATTTTAAAAGTGTTTTTAATGTAGCTTCCATGAATACGGATATATGGCTACATGCAACACAATTAATTAACTGGTACGTTAGCTTATATAGTATGGCAGTGGCGGATCCAGGGGGGGGGGGGGGGGGGGGGGGGGGGGGGGGGTCTAAGGGGTCTAAAGACCCCCCCCCCTCGGCCCGACCAGTTATGAATAAACTAACTTTTGAATAATTAATTACATGATTGACGAGTTGAAAAACGAAGCGTTTAGTGAACGCGAGTGAACTGATTAGCGAGTTAGCATTCGACCCAAAGTGTGTGTGAGTGTGTGTGTGTGTGTGGGGGGGGGGGGTCTAAAGCCAAGGCCCTCCAAGCGTGTTTATTTAGTATTACTGCTGCGCGATGGAATGGTGCGAGCAAAAAGTAAGCGATCAAAAGAAGATAGTTTACCTCAGGAAACAGGTAGAGCTAAATCAAGTAGGTATATAATACTATTAAAGGTAAAACGTGTGTGTCGTTTAGACCAGAATACAGTCACAATGGCTTTGCGTAGAGTTTTCTATTCGCTATCCTTATCCACGACCACGTTGACTCACGCATGCTTCTACACGCGTATATTAATCAATTCGAATATTGCGCTTGCTAGCTATCAATATTGAATACACTTTCAAAGTATGCTTATTATCATGCTAAATGAACGCAAAAGTGAAAAAGCGGCTGGGGCTTCGCCCCAGCCCCCACTGGGGGAGCTTACAGCGCTCCCCAAGACCCCCTAGCTGTTACGGGAGGGGCACGCCCCCTCCAGTACCCACCCCCGCTTGTGAATATAGTTATTAGACCCCCCCTTCCAGAAATCCTGGATCCGCCGCTGTATGGGTTACTTAATGAACATTTCCCGCTAGTTTCGCGGGTCGGGTCTAATATATAATATTATATGTATTAGACCCGACCCGCGAAACTAGCGGGAAATGTGCTTTAACATAGAAAGCAAATATCTTATCACCTGTTGAAGTAAAAATTAACGAAAAGGATATTTAAGTACCTCAAGAGCTTCTCTAACTGGAAACCGAATTTGTCGCAATACCGACACTCCTGCAGGGAAATACTCGTGTTTCGAACCCCTGGAGGTAAGACCTCTTGTATTTTCCTCAGGGAGTGGAGCTAAGAGACAATATTCGATTTATCCATAGAGAGATGGTGTGACATCATGTGGTGAAAATAGGAAGTCGACAGCATTAACCGTTCGGACGCTATGACGATTCACGCGCAGAGCATTGTTATAGTTATATGGGTCAGTTTCCGAGGAAATGAAAAGTGGCTATATGGGTCAGTTTCCGAGAAAATGAAAAGTGGCTATATGGGTCAGTTTCCGAGAAAATGAAAAGTGGCTATATATATAAAAAGTTATAAAAATGCTTCACGTTTGAATCGCTAAAACTCCATAACGGTTTAAGCAATCAACTTCCTATTTCGAACACTTCGTGCCACACCACTTCTATCTACGAAAATATATTTTGGTGTCTTACCCTTGCTCCTTGCCGACGTTACAAGGCACAGTACCCCGAGGGGTTCAAAATCCAGGTAGCTCCCTGCAGGAATGTCCAAATCACTTCAAAATCGATATGAGTCCTTTCACTATTGATTTCTGCAGATCGTTGATTTTTACCTCTTCCGTTATGGAGATACAGCAATGCAAAGTAAGTCCACGTTTCCCGCTCTAATCGCGCCTTTCTCAGTCCTTGAACCGCTTCCATTCTCCCGAGTGGGACTGAGAAAGGCGCGATTCGAGCGGGAAACGTGGACTTTACTTTGCATTGCTGTATCTCCATAACGGATAGAGTATAAATCAACGATCTGCAGAAATAAACAGTGACAGGACTCCTTTACGTGCATATCGATTTTGAAGTGATTTGGACATTCCTGCAAGGAGCTACCTGGATTGTGAACCCCTCGGGGTAATGTGCCTTGTAACGTCGGCAAGGAGCAAGGGTAAGACACCATAATAGAGAGATGTGGTGTGGCAAGAAGTGTTCGAAATTAAACGTTTACGGAGTTTTAGCGATTCAAACGTGAAGCATTTTTATAACTTTTTATATATATAGCCACTTATAAAACTCCGTAAACGTTTAAGCTATCAACTTCCTATTTCGAGCACTTCTTGCCACACCACTTCTCTCTAAGATAATCGATTTTGGTGTCTTACCCTTGCTCCTTGCCGACGTTACAAGGCACATTACCCCGAGGGGTTCACAATCCAGGTAGCTCCTTGCAGGAATGTCCAAATCACTTCAAAATCGATATGCACGTAAAGGAGTCCTGTCACTGTTTATTTCTGCAGATCGTTGATTTTTACCCTATCCGTTATGGAGATACAGCAATGCAAAGTAAAGTCCACGTTTCCCGCTCGAATCGCGCCTTTCTCAGTCCCACTCGGAAGAATGGAAGCGGTTCAAGGACTGAGAAAGGCGCGATTAGAGCGGGAAACGTGGACTTACTTTGCATTGCTGTATCTCCATAACGGAAGAGGTAAAAATCAACGATCTGCAGAAATCAATAGTGACAGGGCTCATATCGATTTTGAAGTGATTTGGACATTCCTGCAGGGAGCTACCTGGATTTTGAACCCCTCGGGGTACTGTGCCTTGTAACGTCGGCACGGAGCAAGGGTAAGACACCAAAATATATTTGCGTAGAGAGAAGTGGTGTGGCACGAAGGTTCGAAATAGGAAGTTGATTGCTTAAACCGTTATGGAGTTTTAGCGATTCAAACGTGAAGCATTTTTATACCTTTATATATACATAGCCACTTTTCATTTTCTCGGAAACTGACCCATATATAATGATATAAAACATAGGACATTTTCACTGTCCCAATTATTATATATATACATTCGCCAATAATGCTTATTAGCTAATTCATGACATAAGTAGGCTTAACTGAATCATTGTACAATGACCGCGACCACAAGTATTATTCTTTGACAATTTCCTTTCAGTGCAGATGCCATAATACCTACATCATTATGATCTCCCAATTGTTCTCTATTCAATGACGCAATCGGAGAATATTTAAAATGCAAAGATAACCAGTTTCTAGATATGGCTGATCGTCATCACTGCGTGGTCCCCAGGCTTCACTCTATTGTCAACATGTACCGAGTACAAAGTTAAGCCACACACACCCAGGGGCGACTGGATCCAGGATTTCGGTGGCGAAAGGAGGCAAAGTGTAGGGGCTTAGACAAAGGGGGCTGAGATGATATTCACTATCAATTTTCACCATGCATATATATGGCGTGCTACTACCATATATGGCGAAAATTGATAGTGAATATCATCAGAGCCCCCCCCCCCCCCCCCCCCCCCCTTTGCCTACGATTGGGGAGCCTGCGTGCCCAACTAGGGGGTATGGAATACTGCTGCAAGCTACTGCCTCCTGGTCTGAGGCGAAGCCCCAGAAGCTAGCACTCTTAAACTCACGATGATATAATCAAGTACCCGTAGGAAGAGCTAGTCTCGTACCCAGACCCGGTACGTCACAGCTGCGGATGTATTACATCACCTCTACGCTCGTACACTGGGTCTGGTCTAGATTGCTACAGCCCTACGCAAAAATATATTGTTCATACAATATATTGCAATATATTGTCTACAATATATTTTATTGTAGTAGTTAACAATACCAATATATTGTATTGTGTAGTTAACAATACCAATATATTGTATTGTAGTAGTTAACAATACCAATATATTGTATTGTAGTAGTTAGCAATAACAATATATTGTATTGTATTGGTTGACAAAAAGGTGTTTAATCAGACTGAACTTAGTCTCATATATATACGTGTCAAACCACATCAATCTTGTATTGTGCAGTAGGGCTGTGGTAAATAAATTTCAAAATGTTTCAAACGACGCGCACCACAACACCGCCCACTTTTCAAGCAGCTGGTAGACATGAAACGGCTGGAAAAAAAGCAAAAATAAATATTACTAACCATTCATAGTGACACTGAGAGCGCTTACCAAACTAAAGAGAAGTCAGGACGTCGAGAAAGTGAACATAGCCACCGCTAAGATACGTGAGGCCGGCCATACGATACTCGAAAATGGACCAATACGCACGGAAAAGAGTTCCAGACAAAAACGGGCGTAGTGTAAGCACAATGTGTAAGATGCTAGTGAAATGCATAGAATGATGGGACCTGCATGGTGGTTTAAAACATTGCAATATTGTATTGCAATATATTGTATTGTTATAATGGAATATTGCAATATATTGTATTGTTACAATGGAATATTGCAATATATTGTATTGTTATAATGGAATATTGCAATATATTGTATTGTTACAATGGAATATTGCAATATATTGTATTGTTATAATGGAGTATTGCAATATATTGTATTGTTGTAATGGAATATTGCAATATATTGTATTGTTGTAATGGAATATTGCAATATATTTATTGCTAAATATCAGTACAACCAATACAATAACAATATTATTGTGCCTAGCGCTGGATTGCTATATTGCCACAGGATTTTGTGGCACCAATCAGATTGCAGACATGACGTGACGTCACAATATTCCTCGTGCTTGTAATGAGCATGTACAGTTGAAATCGTGATACCTGAGCATAAAATCTCTTCAATGTTTGGCAATGATATCACAAATCTGATTGCATGTTTATGTTGATAAACTATATGACAACATATATCGAAAGTGTGAATTTGTCACGTGACTTTGTAATTTTAGTTTGTGGAGCCAGTTCAATAAGCACATTGTCAATTGTTTCTCCACCGTTACGTGACGGATTGACCTGAATATTGCTATATATATACTATGTCAATGGCTCTATCGATCGTTCGAGTCGAAATTTCAACGCGGTAAACCGTTACAGTTTTGACGTGTTGTTTAGAGGTTGTGAAAGTTTCTAGATAATTTTACCAATAAGAATTCTGAATGGGCGTCACATTTACCTGTTATAGATAGGAAAGAGGTTTATGAAACAACCAAAATACCACTATAGTAGCTTACTTTTTTGCTAAAACATTCATCCAAACCTGTAGGCATTGCCATTTTCAAATGAATAACGTTTAAATTATTAACTTTATTAAGAGGTTGTTCGCTAAATGGCAATGCGGAGACGGTTCTTTTCAGAGCCAAACTCAGAGCCCTTCGTCAAGTCGAGCAACACGAAGAACTATAGTGTTGCCGTGTCAGTAGTTTGGGATCGAAGCTTTGAAGCGAAAGGGAGCTCAGAGGGGAACTCCTAAAGCTCAGGCCCGTAGGCTGGGTGGTTCCCTGGGTTCCCGGGAAACCCCCCCCCCCCCGCAGTAGTTCCGGCCACCCTATTAATTTTTATCATCCACTTTAACTACCCTTGGGTATATATTTGTTGTTCTTATAATTAGATTTGCATTGAACGGTTTCGCCAAAATATATACGCGCATTGGCCTCTATTGCCACTTCGGCTTAACTTACTAGCACTGCTCCCTGCTGCTTACTCCGTTGTTGTTTTTTATATGGGACGGCCGGAACAGAGGGAAAGTGAACGCAAGAGATCTGCTAAATTGTGTAAATCTCTTAACAGCTTTTTCCTTTCCAAGAAACGGAAAATGGCCGAAAACTGTACCAAAAGTGCAGCGACTTTCACTTTGCCAGAAGGTGAAGCTACTGACTCCAATGGTAGTTTGCAATTGCCCGATGACGATCATGGTTTACATTATGATGATTAAGGGACACAGAATGTTGACCAAGGGACACATGCATAATGTCACTCAAACTCCAAGTGAAGTAGTGGATGTAGATGTAGATAGTGAACGCCTTCAAAATAGATATGTCCAAACGGAGTCACACTTACTTCAAAGCACTGCAAATGACATTGGAAGGCTCATTTATCTCCCAGTGAAGTTACACAAGCTATAGGGCGACTACTACCAGGAGAGAAATATGCATTTCTTAAGCACCATGCAGTTCCATCACAATCTTAGAAGCTATCTTGGTGGAAGGAATCGTAACTTCCAACGGAGCTTGGCTGAGTGAACACCCTTGGATGGTGTACAGTGAAGTGTTAGATCTATGGAGTTTTTTTGTATAGCTTGTGCTATTTTCTGTTTGTGGTTGTGACGCAAGGGGGGAACATGGTTGTGACACAAGGGGGAACATGGTTGTGATGCAAGGGGGAACACGGTTATGGCACAAGGGGGGGAACATAGTTGTGGTGCAAGGGGGGGGGGGGGGGGAACATGCATCGTTGTGAGGCAAGGGGGAACACAAAGAAAGAAGATAGCAAATCCAATAAATGAGAATGAAAACCACACGATCTGGCTTTTAAAAAGAAGTTCATCATGAGAAACCGAATCAAAGTTTATCAGAAATCGTAGTGATTCAGGTCATATAATGTACAATAATAGTTCCAGGTTTAATGAATGAGGAACCCCAGTTTACAACCAGCCTACGGGCCTGTACGCTGCTATTTTGAGTCGATTGTTCTGTCGAAGCAAGATTCCCATAAGAAAGCGCAGGACCTCATTCCAAAATTTCAGATATCGAAGCCAGGACGCTAGCTTTGCGGTTGTCATATCCAGAAATGAGCGGTCAAAAGTCAGAAGTAATTAATTCGCGGTTTGCGAATCAACGAATATTCCCGTATATCTTCCCGTAGAAATGTATGGGGTACTTCAATACCAAGCACGCCAGATTTTTCTCAGCATTTGCCATGAGGGATTGTTAGTACACTACATTTGCCAAGGTTTTTAGTGGGGTCGCCGTATTTTCCTTATTTAAGACGTCGCTTCCCTAGGATTGTCCTCAATGTATGGTATAACCATACATTGAGGAAAATCCTAGGTCTTAAATAGGAAAAATACGGCGACCCCACTAAAAATCTTGGCAAATGTAGTGTACTAACAATCCCTCATGGCAAATACTGAGAAAAATCTGGCGTGCTTGGTATTGAAGTACCCCATACATGTCTACGAGAAGATATACGGGAATATTCGTTGATTCGCAAACCGCGAATTAATTACGTAACGGATACTTTGTCTTGATTTTAGTTAAAGAATGGTTAATGGAATAATTTTTTGAAACATACATCATAATCAGACCTGCTTATAGTACATCATAGAGTTGGTTAAAATTCAAATTGAATTAAAAAGGCAAGATGACCGCCTATGTATGGGCCATTTCTTAGTCTCGTACCCAGACCCACATCGCAGCTGCGGATTGATTACATCACCGCTACGCGAATAGTGGGTCTGGTGTCCTCCTGTACAAATTTCTGTCCAGTTATTGCATAATACTTACATTCCACCGTCGGGAGGAATGCAATTACGTATGTATGAATAATATTATATTCAGCAAGAACGCAATTAGTTGTTAATCGTTTAATTAGAAATGTGTGTCATGGATAATTGCAAGCTGTGTGGTGCAAATACATTGTTGGAGAAAAAGAGCCGCTCCCTTCTCAGTATAGTATCTTCCCATATTAAGGAAGCAATCACCAGTACGCTTAGCAACGAACGTGACTTGGATAGCCGTTAAACTGATAAGGGGAGATACGACTATAACGATGCTTCGCTTTGTGTTATTCCTCGGTAGCTCGTCAAATACCCATGACAGAAACGCCGTAACAAAGAGACTTCCCATACCCATGTTGGTAAGCTTACGAACGCGTCCCGACCACGGACCACGTCTTCGATGACTTGGAACTGTTCGTCCTTAACTTTGGCATGCCCCATACGTTCACCCGCCGACTGAATCGCACGTTTTACCTGTACATCATCCATTACCGCCATAACTGATAACAGATAACTTCGATTGATAACTAGAGTATGCATACCTCAAATCTGATTGGTCGCTCCAACATTCCGGCGCAACTGGACAGAAATTTGTACAGGAGGACACCAGACCCACTATTCGCGTAGCGGTGATGTAATCCATCCGCAGCTGCGATGTGGGTCTGGGTACGAGACTAGCCATTTCGTATTACATGGAGTTGGTGGAAGGACAATCTCCTACGAAGCCCAGAATACGGTCATGTTCGGCATGTACTCCATATATAGTGACTCGAGTTCGTTGGCAGCAATTTCAGCTAGTTCGGATGAGGTCCTGCGATTTCTTATGGGATCTTGTTTCGGCAGCACAATCGACTCAAACTAGCAACTTTAGGAAATCCCCTCTGAGCTCCCTTTCGCTTCAAAGCTCCCAAACTACTGACGCGGCAACACTAGTTCTTCGTGTTCTGGATCCGCCACTGACACCCTCCTTCGCGCATAGCGAGGAGTCAAGGACTACGTTGTTAGTTGGGCGTGGTCCGACCTTTAGCGTGCCGTGCCAGAACAAATCTGGTATATAGGTTTGGTATCCGATCTTCCGGGACGCTAAGGTCAGGCCACACCCAACTAAGGGGTGGCTACGTCAGACTAGTTCTGAGGGCCAATTTATTATTTTGCAGCTAAAGACAGCTAGCAGTTATATCTAAAATAAGATGGTGACTTACCGATTCAGAGATAAATTCACTCACGACCTCTACCAAGTCTTCGGGAAATACGATAGCCATATTTGTTCGAGTATTAGTTCCAGTCATTTCCGATGGGTCCGGCCATTCACTGTTTGGGAGAGGACGTACAATCAAAGTATCACCACTTTCCATACACACATCAGCGGCATCCTTCGAAACAAAGGATTTTATTGCTGTGTACCTTCTGCACGCCATAAAAAATATATTAAAAAGGTTAACACCAAAAATAATTTAAATACCAATTAGTGCAGTTTACGCAATGCAATGCGGACAAAAATAGAACCAAATTTCGCGACCGCGCATTAGGTACTAAATGCATGAGCAAATGCACATTTGACAGGTAAACTCGACGACCTCATCTAGATGCAATCACCCTGAGAGAAAATGACGTGGTTAAGTCAAAAGAGCAGAGCCTTTTTTCCGTGCCTATTGTTTATCTGGCTCATTTTACTTTAGCGGATCTTATACTATACGAAGTCGTCCATAACATGATAATATATCCGTTAGCCTCATGCATGAAGATGTAAATGAACATTGTAGATATGCATGCAACCCGCTGCGCATTCATGATCATTGCAGGTTTAATGCAGCACGAAGATTAAGAATATTGGGAAAGATATGACTGGTTATTGAAACTAAAACCCACATTTAAAGAAAAGTAATAATGCAAAGTATTAATTCTATCCATGTTGGCGATATCTAAATGTATTATAACATCATTTGAAGAAACATACCGTTTCTTTTTGGCTGAATTCATTACGTGCATGACTTCTACGTACAAGTGTGACTTGGTATAGTATAGCTTTCAATATCCTTAAGTTTTCAGCTCCACTGACAATTCTAAATGTTCGTACGAGGTAATTCTCTGTGTAAAAAAAAAACTGACAAGCACAACAGTACTGCGGTCAATTATACAACTGTTATGCATGCATGCACAGCAAAAAAAAGGTAGTGCATGTCACTAGATTTGTCTAGTGACATGCAAGAATAAACAGACACTCACTAAATGTAGTGACATCCACTCGATTTTAGTATCAGTGAATGTCACTACGTTTTTATAGTGCTATACACTAGCGAATTCTCACGTGATTTAATAGTAGTGGAATCCACTCGTTTGCGTGTTCATGAGTGGATTACGGATTACGCTTGTTTTGCTCACGTGAACTCTCAGCCTTCAGGTTTGCAATCACGTGATCATACACGATGAATTTATTAGAATTAATATAGAAATACGAAACAAACGTAAAACTTCGTATAACTATCAGTAAAGGTTCAGTCAAGATCTTGTCCGTAAACTGATCACCAGGTCGTCCGTAAACACATCGTCCGGAAAATTGTCTGGATTCATTTTCGTGTCGAGCGGCAGCTCGCCGCGATGGGTGGGTAGGCTTCGTTTCGCGCGACAGCCCTCGCCATGTTCGTGTTTAAGGTCCTCACGCATCTAAGGGCGGGGCGGGGATAAATGATGTAATAAAAGTACAATTACCATGTAATTTAAATAAAGTGTGTAGTTTGCTTACCTGGGTTTTGCATGTAGACAGAGCAGAGTTGAACAAATGTATCTTATCTCATTTCCTTTCAAATGATACCGCATGCAGGTACATGCTATGGAAAGGAATATGAAATTATGCAACGGAAAGAGAGAATGCCACACCCAACTCTATGTTGCTATAGCTACCTCTAAACTCCAAGCAAACGTGAATACTTAACTTACACTCTTCGAAGTATCAAACACCCTAAAGGCTGGGCCATCCGTGAAATTCTTAGGACGTAAAAGTTTGTGTCAACATTCTTTTGGCAATGTTGAGTGCTTTCTCTTCCGGACATCATTGCTCAGATTGCACTTGTGTTGTGACAGGCCTTGAGAATCAAAAGTTAAAAGAACAATCTGCGGGAAAAAAAAATTACCACTTGTAATGGTTTATGCAAGTTACATTTACAATCACAGAGCATACATGTTCTGTACAGATGCTCAATTTGTCCGGTTGACTAACTGGTGTCCGGTTGATCAAGGGCCCTCCGGTTGACCAACTGGCTCACCTATTGTGTATTAAGAATAACGACTCGTCCGGTTAATCAATGGGACAGCAGGTTGATCAACCGGCCGGTCAACGGGGATGGTTGGTTGATCAATGTGACCGTAGGTGGATCAATACATGCACACACACACACACACACACATGCCCATGCCAACACACACACACACACACACACACACACACGCCCATGCCAACACACGCCCATGCCAACACATACACACACACACACACACATGTCCATGCCAACACACACACACACACACACACACACACACACACACACAGGGACTGGGCTTGTACCGCTTGTAGTGACAATTGGGTTCTTATTTCTCACACTGTTTTTTACAAATCGTACATGTGTATGAATGTACACACACACACACACAGACTGGGTTGTACCACTTGTAGTGACTTTGGGTTGTTATTTCTCACACTGTATACACAAAGCACGTACATGTGCATGAATAATGTACTCACTTGATTGTTATGTAAATAGCCTGTACACCATATTCCTCCCACACACAACCACTCGTGTGCACACACACACACACACACACACACACACAGGCTTGTACCACTTGCAGTGACATCAATTGGGTTCTCATTTTCACACTGTTTTCACGAAGTGTACATGTACATGTACATGTGCATGAATGTACACACACATTGTTATGTACATAGCCTATACACCATATATTTGTCAAACACACACACATATAGTACACTTTGCATTGTTACAGAAATGAAATCTTGTGCACAACAAATACATACACTCATGTACAGTACACTTGTACGTAGCATAATAAACAAAGAGAAGTTTAGCAAGGCTCTGCCAGATGGGAAAAGGCGATGTGAGTATGTAGGAGCTTAAAAGCCTTCACACCTCTAGTGTTATTCTTTGCCATGTGTATAACTGTGTGTGTGTGTGTGTGTGTGTGTGTGTGTGTGTGTGTGTGTGTGTGTGTGATGAATATGGTGTACAGGCTATTTACATAATTTGTGCACAGGTGTGTACATTCTTGCACATGTACACTTTGTAAAAACCAGTGTGAGAAATGAGAACCCAAAGTTACTGCAAGTGGTACAAGCCCAGTCTGTCAGTGTGTGTGTGTGTGTGCACACAGGTGTGTACATTCATCCACATGTATGCTTTGTGGAAACTGTGAGAAATGAGAACCTAAAGTCACTGCAAGTGGTACAAGCCCAGTCTGTTAGTGTGTGTGTGTGTGTGTGTGTGTGTGTGTGTATGTGTGCTTATATATGTGTGGTGTGGGCATGTTTGTGTGTGCAAAGATACAGTAGGTAGGTGTGTGGCAGGTAACAATGCAAGTGCGTAGTGCATGTTCACGTGCTATGTGAGCTAAGTTATAGCATTCCTGCAGTGTAGCCAAGTGGGCGTGACAGGAATGAAGTTCAGCAAGCAAATGTGGGAAAGACACTACTAGGTTTGTAAGGTGATGCAAGTGGGTAGGGGAAAAATATCCTTACACGCGTCGTGATGCGTCCGTGACGTGGGAGGCGGCAGCAACCGCCAGGCGCTAGGTGACAACCATTCACTTGGATCCATTATTTTGGTACGATCGTCCTATGAAGTGATAACTCATCTTCTTTGAGCCCACAACCATCACACTACTACAATTTCAGTGGTACTATGTGTACATGTACCAAGGGAAGCCTCCCATTTCCCCTCACAACACAACCAGTGAAGCATTAGCCCTTGCTGCGAGTGGACTTAGCAGGCCTCACACACTGGGACCAGCCCCCACGGCCCTCATGCCAACTACTTTGTCCTGCACTGCACGTTGAGTGAACACCCCAGGGACCAATGGGGCCATTCCCCCATACCAGGTCCCTCACATGCACCATGGGAACCCACATGCCCAATCCTTAAACTAGTTGTGCAAGTGGACTTCTCCGCACCTCCACACATGAGGGCCAGTCATAGCTCCACACCCCCACACCCCCATACCCATATAGTGTCAGTCGTTGCGTGTAGATCATGTGGTTTATAGGTTAGAGGTGATTCTCAACTACAATATGGATTTTAGGTGTTCATTGTACTTCTTGTACTTTATGTACAGCACATTCCAAAGGGCATCGGTTGTCTGGCTCGTTGCTATGGGACTACCGGAACATTGGGGCGTAGGGCCTAATTTCAATGAGAGCAAACAGCCGTGTGTCACTATGGCTATAAATAATTCGAACCCACTGCATGGACGATTTTTCAGCAACCAAATGTTCTACATACTTGACAATCTATTGCTCAACCTAGCAGAAATTGTCAGTGGAGTGCATGTATACATGTATCTGCAGTAATTTCAAAAATACAATAAACATTACAAAACAATAAAAAAATATTTGTTTAGCGTAACCACTGATGATAGGCTGCAGGAATAGCCTTCAGCAATCCTGTATATAAAGACACAGAAGATACCAATCCGTAAACATATAAATTGACACTAAATGAAAATATTACCCTTTGTTTGTAGCCACTGCTTGTTGAACAGCCTTGCGTAATATCTCTGCATACACAACAATGTTACACATGTATGAAACAAAACAGTGTACCAACAATGCATTACACATGTAAAATATCAATAAAATGAAATACGTACAACAATCAAACAAACTACCACTAACCTGTCCATTATCACAAAGACAAGTCACAACTGTGTGTCCCGGACCAAGCTTCCTAGCCACCTTTTAAGGAAGACATCCGTTTAATAAACATCAAAGTCATCAATGAACTGTCCTCAGGTGGCATATTATGCTATACTGAACATGTGTACTCTACAGTGCACTAGAAGTGGCCTATAACAATCTTACATGTAGGTTTAACTCATGCTACAAGCAAAATTAGTCAAACCAATTTATGAATGGGAACTGGTAAAGTAGCTTGCTTTCATTGCCAAAGTGAAGCACTACTTAATCACAGCTACAACCTGTACTAGTTACCTTGTACAGAGAGAGTATGTGTGCACACAGTTTGAATTTATATCGTACACTACCGCATTGTACATTTACAATACATCAATGTACACATATACTGTATACTAAGTGCAGTGTACATGTGCATATATTGTACACTGTGCACTAAATTATATGGGATAGTTTCTGCGAAAAGGGACCTAACACATACATTATAAAATTTCCAGTACGTACAATAGAAATGTAACGCTTGTGCTGAAATGTATGGCTAATTAATAAACAACTCCATGACAGATACTCCGATTCTCAGTGTGATACTCCGATTCTCAGTGTGTAAGAAGCAATGTGTAGAGGACATTTCAGACTTCTAGAATATCAAAGAATTTGAAATCTTGAAAAAAACATACGTTACACTGTAGGTCCCTTTTCGCAGAAATGATCCCATATGCATTTCCACTCACCTTAACGGCAGCTGCTACATTCAACCCCGAGGATGCCCCCACAAAGAAACCCTCTTCATGAAGAAGGTAAAATGTCTGTGAAAATATGTATACATGCAGATGACAATGCATCCCAGTGTAAATATTCATTGTGTGCAAATGTACATTTCTACAGAATATACATGTACATGTATACGTGTCTGCTTTATGTCAATTAATGGTGGACATTTGTACTACCGTACATGCATGTGTACTTGTGTATGTTCTACATCAATCCCAACACATTAGCTGTGAGAACGTTATGTTGTTATTTTGTTAAGAGGTTGTAGTATAACAAGCATGTCTAGGCCATCATCAGCACTGGAATGCATGATGTCATGCTGACCTTCATATACAGTGTATAAATTCTCTCTCTCTCTCTCTCTCTCTCTCTCTCTCTCTCTCTCTCCTCTCTCTCTCTCTCTCTCTCTCTCTCTCTCTCTCTGTGTCTGTCTGTCTGTCTTTTTGTCTGCTTACCATGTCCACCACCTCTGTGTCCAAGACAAGAAGAGCTTCATCAATCGGAGCTCCTTTCAAGTTCTCTGTCACTCTTCCCTGACCAATCCCTGCCAAGCAAGCACTACAAAATTACAAAATGCACAGCAATGCCACATAGGGAAGAGGATGCACAGCAATGCCACATAGGGAAGAGGATGCACAGCAATGCCACATAGGGCAGAGGATGCACAGTACCACTGTCACCATCCCTGCTACAAGTGTAGCTATCAATCACTATTATTCCTTTAATCTTTACACGATCACATGTTACCCCTGGGGAACGTTCATTCCCCAGGGGTAACGCACATTTGATAGCTTGTAACTTTCGTTGGACAATAAGTAATAGATCGATTAACTGGCACGTGATAAACACAGTTCTGCCCTTTCTCCGCTTTACCTCGTTTTTGATTTTCGATGTTGCGTCCGTCACCGTTTGTCTCTACTACTTACGCTATTCTCGATGGCAAAGGGTTTGAACATCGGTGTTCATGTGAAGGCAAAAGCGACAAAAATACTCTGCGCAAGAGGGCCACACAGGAGTGTGGGAAACAAGCATCAAAAGTTGAAATGCGCGGTGAAATAGTAAGAAAGGAAGGAGCAGGCCCCGCCACAAAGTGGTTAGTAAGATGGGACAAGCCACAGTGTGAAAGTGCGTGGAACGCACGCAGTGAGGCTGATAGCGTAGCTGATGAAGGTCCGGATGACAGCACAAATGATGAATCTTCAGATTCAGATGAGGCTCCAGATGTTGTAGAAGCTGATCCCATGGTTGAATGTGTCGTGTCGCTCCAGCTGACATAGCTGTTGCTGCAGCTGTTGAGAATCTCCTTGTGTTGATGGGATAGTCTGGACACCATCTGACATTATCACTGCTGACCATTTTGATGGTAATTATCACAGTATTCTGTGGGGTGATGATTTGCCAGTAACTACCAAATCAGTGTAAGATTTCTTTCTAGTGATGTTCCCCACACATAAGCTGAGAGATTTTGCATCATGGACATCACTCACACTTGTAGATGCAGGACAGATGGCAATAACACCACAGGAGCTTCTCAAAGTGATTGGTTTACTGTATGGCATGACAGTACAACAACATGGAGAACGCCGTAGCTACTGGTATGTTGAAGGCGAGGGTGAGAGAGCCTCTGCTCCAGCTTGGGGGACCAGGTTTGGCACGGGACAGAGGAGGTTTGAGACAGTTCTCCGCTACCTGACATTGCATGACCCCACTTGATGAAGATGACAGGTGGCACTCTGTTCGTACTTTGGTTGATGCTTTCAATGAGCAGCGACTTGACAAGATCCATCCCTCTGGTAGTCTAGTAGTTGATGAATCATTTGGGTCATGGGTCAGTCAGAAGTCAGATGATATGCCTGATGCTCTTCCACACACGCAGAAAATCATTCGCAAACCAAAAGGTGTTGGTACAGAGTTCAAGAACCTCGCTGATGGTGTGATTGGTGTAATGATGAGATTGGAGATCCAGGAAAAGAAGGCTGATATGGCAGACAAGGACTGGTCTGCACTTCCCGCTGGTACAGCATGGTTGCTTCAGCTCTGTGAGCCATACTTTGGCAGCCATCGGATCATCAGAGCTGACTCGGCATTTACCAGCACAACAGCTGCAGTTGAATTAGGGAAGAGAGGCTTGTTTCTACAAGGGATAGTGAAAGGTCCAACAAAGGAGTATCCTGCCAAGTACCTTGATACGTTTCAGTATGAAAAGGGTGACTACCATGTTGTATTGATGGAATCCTGATGCTAGCTCTGGGCTGGCAAGACAGGACTCTGAAGAAATTCCTGGCAATGTGTGGAACAATGGTTGAAGATCATCCTCACAAGAAAAAACGATACCATGTTTCAGAAGATGGCAAATCATCAGAGGCATTCTTCAGAACTGTGAAGAGGCCCAAGCTTGTTCAGGAGTATTTTGATAGTGCCGGTAAGATTGACGTCCACAACCATCTTCGGCAGGGTTCGTTAGCCTTGGAGGAAGCCTGGGGTACGAAGAAGTGGCATGATCGCATTTTTTCAACCATTTTGGGAATGGTCGAGGCTGACACATTTTTAGTTCATGCTGATGGTCACAGCATCAGTCACCGACAATTTACAGAAAAGTTGGCACTTGCTCTTATTCACAACAACTTTGGTATTTCAATTTCACCAGAAGCACAATCAATAAGGAGCAAAGCAGTAGCTGACTTGCCACGGAGTACTCATCAATTCATGCCTCTGACGCCTCTGACCACATTGGAACAGTACCAGTCAAAGCAGGGTTGTGCTGGAGGAGCTAGGAGGAAGCGCTTGGTATGTGTCCGTGTTTTCAAGGACGAGAACAATGGACACTACTACTGTGTGACATGCAGTCGGCCAATAGATGGCTATGTTGTTACTGTCTGCGGTATGTGGTCAGAAAGGGGATCCCAATGTATGGACTGGCATCAGGAACATGGAGTTCCACACTCTGAATAACAAACCTTCCATTTTAGTTCTAATGTGTTAGTTTTGTCATTTTTGAAAAACTTGATTTTTGGGGGGACAACGGTTACGTTCCCCCTGGGGAACGAATGCTTGCGCAGATAAAGATTAATGCTTATTTGCTCCACGTGTCACCAGGCTTACAGCTGCTAAATTACTGGTGAAGAAGACATAAATGTGCAAGGCCTACTGATGGATTACATGCTATTTTTACAAGAACTTATATTTGACTATATACATGTATGTTCTGTCATGGGACAGTTGAAGATTATATGTACAATCTATACTTCCCATACACTGTATCACATGATTGCATCGGAATGATCAAATTGATCTGCGTCTTGAGTCAGCTTTGCCCATGTGTCTCTTCACCTAGCTGAGTGGGACAGACTACATTTTTACACTTCAATGTCCTTTGCTTATCCTTTAGCCTGTCTGCATTCAGTTTGTACCAGAAGACACAACGCAAGCATGGCTTGTTAGTACCTTATTTTCAGTCCATTTTCGTTTTTCTGTTCGTTTCCACTCTTGCATGAAAACACGAAAGCCAAACAATATACGCTTTAGCATCAGATAAACTATTGAACGTACATAACGCTAGTTATTACATTTGCAGTATTGATAATTGCGGTAATATGGTGATCGAGATGGCGACAACGGAGGTGGAGGTTCCAAAACCCAAGGGCGGGAAGTGCGACAGGTGGCAACAGGCTCTTTTATCATGGGCATCCGCACAATTAGCTCCAGCAGTGGTACCGGTATCTACAACGGATCTAGACACGGTAGGGTATACCAGTGAATAGCTTAGCTACTAAATGGATTAAAACAATATACACGTTCTTTCTTGATACGAATCACTGAAAAACAAACCTAAACAATATCATACAAAGCGTCGACAAACTTCAAAAAAAAAAAAAGGACTGAAAATACGGTAGACAGAGGGTCAGCTAATACCACTGCGCACACACTCACATGTGTCCGTGTGTGTAACACATACATGTAACAGTACAACAGTGTGAAATACAAGTATTCCAGCCAGCTCCCCTCCTCCCCACCACTGCCCTGCAGGCGACCTCACCTTCAGTGATAGACGAACCCTCCGTCCTCTCAAGGACACCACGAGAGAAGTAGTTGTACAGCACACTGCCCTATGGGTGTGAGGTACACACTGCCTAGCTACATGTGCACAGACATAACACGTTGCAACATGCAGGTAACTGCTGCAAATGCACTAAACAAAGGACATATAACCAATGCAAGACATGTGTGTGTGTGTGTGTGTGTGTGTGTGTGTGTGTGTGTGTGTGTGTGTGAGGGGGTAGGGTTACAGGTCGTTACACCACTGTGGATGTAGTCAATCCATACTTCGGCAAAACGTAGCAATGCATATGCAAGTACAGACACCAGTGCATACTGCAGGGTTTGTAATGGATGACATGTACATATACAGCTGTAAGTGGTCCACTGCTAGTATATAAATGTAAGGGGAAAAAAGGCACAAGGATAAAACCATCCACACCACTGCAAGTGCACTTTTTCTATACAGACACAGGTGTCGTCAATGCATGGACAGTCACACACACAGCACCATGCAAACTCCCCCCCCTCCCCCCCACCCAAACACACCCCCAAACACACTCACAAACACCCCCCCAAATCCACCCCCAAATCCCCCAAACACATCCCCAAACACCCCCCCCCCCCAAATACATCCCCAAACACAGGCTAATTGCCACTAGTTAGCTTGGGTGAGCCCGGGGCTGAGAGAAAAAGACCTCCTCCTACCTGTGGGTCGGCCAACACCACCTTCACGTTGGGATTCTTTGACTTGAGGAACATCCCCACACCCGCTAAGGTGCCTCCAGTGCCCGTGGAGAACGTGACAGCATCCACCTTGCCCCCTGAGAGTGAGAGAGACAGGGAGGCGGGGCACCCATGAGTCAAGGTCAAGGTGCGTGTGCCCAGCCTCCTTCTAATACCTGTTTGTGCCCATATCTCTGGTCCGGTCGTCTCAATATGAGCCTGCCGATTGGCCACATTGTCAAACTGGTTTGTCCAGATAGCGTTCTGGAACGATTCGGCATGTCTCCTTGCCTAATGTGTGCCCCGATTACAATGCACGTCCAGGTTTAAGATTATATCAAGTTAACTCAATTAGTGCAAACACATGCAGCTAAATGACTACATTGTGCACCATAATTCTGACCCTCTGCCTCCATGGCTACCTACACAACACACGTTCCTCTTCCCCATCCCATCCAACTCTGCCTTACACATTAGCCAGTGCTTTAGTGATGTGTGGGCGGTACCTGTGCTGTATTACTCTCAGAGCACAGCCCACAGGTACAGTATGAGGGTTTGTACACATGCACTTGCTTTTTACAGGCTACAACTAAAGGGTCCGAGCCGGGGGGGGGGGGGGGGGGGGAAGAGGAGAGGGTCACCTGATCAATGACTCTGGGTACCTGGTGGTTGTAGTTGTTTGGATTCTCAAAGGGTGCCACAGGAACAGTGTACACATCCGCTCCAAGCACCTTCAGGGCATCAATCTTCTCCTGTGCAACACAATGACATATATACATGGAACTAACACACACACACACATACACACACACCTAAAAACACACATAAAAACACACAGAAACACACACACACACACACACACACACACACACATAACACACACACACATAACACACACACAACACACACACATAACACACACACACACACGTACACACATGACACACATACACACACTTGTAAAGCTATGGCCACAACAAGCATCTTTCCTTGCACATGGAAATGTAGCCCATAACGCACACAAAGACTCTCCAATTGTTATTTTACGTGTACTTGTTCTCTAAATTAATGCCCACCTACAGTACGTATATGTCCCATACACCTCCTCCCACCTCAGCAGGATGATACATGCACATGATAGATTTCAATGTGCTCCCTATCTGCTGCAATCGTACATCTTGCAGCTACATGCACTCTCACCTTCTTCCCACTCCCATTTGCTTTTACATGTATCTCTCCCCCTCCTCCCCTTCCCATCCTTTCACCCAAATCACCTCCACCCTCCCTCCTTCTGAATGCTTCAGTAATACCTCCACTTCAATTAAATACACAATGTACACAGCTATGCATGCATATTGTATGCACGTATACAATAAAGATCTGGGTATTCAATTTAGAGCACATGTTACATGCATGCATTACTTGGGGGGGGGGATGGATGTCTATGGGCATGTATTCAATTTAGAGCATATGACATGCATTTCTATTTAGAGCACACGTACTTGGGATTGGTTGTTGGGCATGTAGATGACGCATTTGTAGCCAAGAGCCTTGCAGAGATGGGCCAGCCCTATCCCCGTGTTGCCAGCTGTGCCTTCCACCACTGTTCCTCCCGGTTTGAGCAAGCCTTGGATGTGAAGGGCAAGGTTGTGTGCATATGTGTATGTGTATGGATGTATGTGTGTGAGAGTGTGTGTGTGTGTGTGTGTATGTGATAATGTACATGAACACTACACTGTGCAGTATACTGCAAATGTATCTATCGATAGGGTGTTTCAACTCCTTACTGACATAAGTCCCTCTTAAATTAAAGGTTATGAAGATAATGCCATGATCATGTGTTTTTTTTTAGTTTGAGCAACATAAAAAAAGACAAGCACCATGACCCTAACACTTACATGCATACAAACTAGACAAAAATCTGACAAGCAATCAGAATAGCATCTAGATTGTTTGAATAGAATTTAATAAAAATTATTTCAGTTCTCCTTTAAATAGATCACCACTGTAATGTAATATACATGTACATACATAAACATGATTGGCGAACTCATGTAAAACAACTGCCCATGTACAGTACATGTACATGTGCGGAGCTCTGTGCTATGGTATGGCCATTGACACACACAAGTGCACACAATATACATACTCATAAAATACATAATACACTTCACATGTACATGCACACTTGCACACATACACAGTACACCAAAACCCCACTCTCACACACTCTTCACAACACACCTACACAAACATACAGAAGAATCATTGCAAACATACACACATACATGTAAGTGTGCACACATACGCACACATACAAGTACACATGTGCAGTATACACACATACACACACACACACAGCACCAAGCACTGAGCAGGTCAAGACGGCATCAAACCTTTCTCCTCTGCATCCTTGATGAGGTAGAGGGCTGCTCTGTCCTTGACAGAGCCTCCAGGGTTAAGATACTCTGCCTTGATGGCTATGGTGCATCCAGTAGCCTCACTGAGTTTATTAAGCTTAATGAGAGGGGTGCTGAGGAGGGAGGAGGGGAAGGAGGAGGGGAGGGGAGAAAGGAGGGGAGAGGGGGAGGGAGGATGGAGGAGAGAGAAGTGTGTGTGCTCATGTAGCAAATGAACCTGCTTCACTTATGGGCTTATGGGTTGTCATAGTTACAGTTCTACTCAAAAGGGCTTTTACTCCATGCAGGTATGTGAAACCACGCAAATATGGTGTGTGTGAGGGAGGGGCTGAAGTCCTAATAAGCTGAGTTTAAGTGTAATCACGAACACGACATGTTCTAGTATGCTTTAATTAAAATCATACAATAGTACATGTGACTACATTAAAATGCAGTATGTGGGTGTGGTGTTGTGCACATCAGAAGTTGGTCTAATTGTATTACACAAAGTCTTAACAACGCATCACTAACGAGGCAGGCGTTGCCCAAGGAAACCAAACACGCATTAGACAAAAAAAGCACGTCCCTCGGGCACAACATTAACCCTTTACATCCTAATCAAGATGACACGGTATACTCACTTGCCCACTGCTCCTCTGAATCCCGTGACAACAGTCTGAGAATGGAGACCAAAGGGAGAACAAATCCTCATACAATTCAACATACTATTGCAAACCCATCCTATAGGAGCTGTTTGAATACACAAATACACACATACAAATACACACACACACACACACACACACACACACACACCACAGAATACATACATGTATCTAGGAATAACATTCCGTAATCTCTGCTGCAGTAATGAATCATTCATATCGCATGAACAACAACAAAAAACGTACGACCTGACTACAGCGCATTCATCGATGACGCACAATCATGCATACACTGGCTCTTACCAACCCGCAGCACTGCTATTATGGCAACAAACTGCGATCGCATCTCTAACTTCACACTGGCTTACAACGCGTAAAAAGGTGTGGACAGTACCCTTCACTGAATCAGGCCACATACCGAGCTGCTGGTCTGTGTTGCTGCGTTTCGAATGAATGTGGGAGACAGACTGCAGATAGTACGGAACACACCCCAAGTTCGACTCGCATTCATTGCGTGTCCAGATTTTTTCGTCCCCAGACCGCTCTAACAATAAACTACCTCTAATTAAAGAGCAAGCTATCGATTGTTAGTATGCCAGGAAAGAATAAGAAAAAGGTTCATAAGGACGCAACGTGTACCGAGAGTTGCGTGAATAATGATGTCAAGAAGCATGAATCTTGCACAGCGTTGCAAGCAGCTGTTACTGTGCCCAGTAACGATAGTGATACCAGTATTGCGAGATCTGGCGTTGAATCGACCTTCCAGCAGGAATTGGACTGGTGTATAGGGCAGCTGGAGCTTGGTCTGTTGAGGCAGGAGGCCAGCAAAGCACAGAAGGAGCAGTCACGCAGGTACATAAATACGCTTAAGTCGCCAAAGAACCCGTTGCCAAGGAGACGGCAGCTGATGAGGCAACTGTTTGGTGACTATAGAGCAAAGATGAAATCCAAACCCTTGCCACAGAAACTCAAATTGGAAACGACACCTCCCACGATCGCTACCACTGACAAACAGAAGCTGCTTAGTAGTGGAAAGTTCTACAAGCCTTGTGTAAAGCATAAACCTGAGGCTAGTAATACCTTAATGCCGAGCGATAACTCATCACCCTTCATGTTCATGTTTGATGTAACTGACTCTATCTAACACACGTGTACGCAATTTTTGAGGTAACGAATGTGCTCGATCAGCACTATGTGTAGGGCTCTATGAAGGCCAATCACCAATTGCAATGTGTATTGGTTTGCACGTTGCCCTAATGACATTCAACAGGTGTGTACAAATATAGTTTATTATCCGATGCATCATAAATCGTATTCAGCGCCCAATTTAATTAATCTGGGCGTAGCTGGAGAGTGCGACCTAACTTGTTGTAGTCTGGCGTAGCCACACCCTCGCGTAGACACGTAGGGTCTGGGGAAATGCCTATACCCGACTGGTTCTAATGAGCAATTATTGCGTTCTACGTCACGCTGCGTCACGTAATGAGGAATGCAGCGAAATGGGCTAAGATTGGCTTGTATATTAGCAAGGGTGTTGTTTGCTAATCTACAAGCCAATTTCGATGCATTTCTCATTACGTGACGCAGCGTGACGTAGAACGCAATAATTGCTCATTAGAACCAGTCGGGTATAGGCATTTCCCCAGACCCTACGTGTCTACGCGAGGGTGTGGCTACGCCAGACTAAACTTGTTGCGGAAAGAGGTTAGTACTGTAGAGAGAGTAAGATATAGATAAACTACACACAAAGCATCTATATATACGGCTATGAGTGAGCTGTGTAGCAGGGAATAAAAGGTCTCTTAGATTCAACTCGCAGCTCCACCCACTTGAGCGCCAAAACTGGCAACGGAGCTGTTTTTTGCTACATGGCTGTGCTCTCTCAATTATATAACTATCTCCCCAGATTAAACAGTGTATAAATAACTGCATGACATCGCGCAGTGTGGCGTAATCAGATGTTTGTTTCTAGAGCCGCATTTGGTGGATATGCATGCAACGCCAAGTATGGAACTCAAGCGTTTTACTATCTCCTTCTCTCACACAGCAATGACGTCAAGCCTAACCAAGGTGGTGGTGTTTCTGCTGGGCGTCGTGGACTTCGTCTATGTCCTATGTGCGCTGATTCTGTTCTCGGCGATCATTGCGTGGCTATCCCTCGAGTTCTCGTCGGGCATTCCCGCGGCCCTCTCCTTTACAGCCGGCGCTCTGTCTCTCGTGACTGGCGCCGTTTCCATTCTTCTCTTGACTCCGCAACAGCCGAAACTATTTTGCAAAGTCGCGTATCCGCTCTCTTCGATGGCTACTGCAGCGATTACGTTTGGCTTATTGGTGGCATTCTCTGTTCTTTATGGACCTGACTCGGAGCTACAAATGTGCAATATGTGTTCCTCGCGAGGCATGGCCACAGCGCAGTGCATTGCAAGTTGTAACGACGAGTGTTGTTTCACCTCAATGAGCGCACCCCTTGTCGACGTCATCATAGCAACCTCGTCGTGCGTTGTTTTGAACAGCCTGTTCGCCTTCCTCTTTGGTACTGTATACATATTTAAATCATCACACTGAAATTGATACGAACCGGCTGAGGGTTTATTTTGCATCGAGTGTTTGTTATTATATGACGCGATTATGCTGCTTTTTTTATCTTTTTTTTTTTTCCATTTCTTTTTCAATGGAGTGTACATGTCCTGTATGCCGTACAGACGATATGATCATGCATCAGGCATGTGCTATGAAAGTTCAAGTTGAAATTCTTTCTTAAACGCCTTTGGTAATAGGGCTGGAACGGAGGTGACTAAAGTTAGAAGACGGATATACGAGATGGCCATCTTACTTCAATTGAACGCGGCTTAAATTCTGAAACTGGAGCATTTGAACTGAGCAATAGCTGCAATAGCTTCGTCTTAACACATTTACCATTTCCGTATATACACATAGTATCTGCATCGTTTTTATGTATGCTTGGCATACCGGCATAATAATTATGACATCAGGGAATTAGCTCCTAACGTCACGTGGTTGAAGAAGTGCTTTCGACAGAAATGGAGAAGAGTGCTGAAAAGTTCACCACAGTTGATGATAACAATCCTAGTGGTTCTAGCGATGTCCTTTTAAAAGAGCCATCAGAAGGAAGGAAACAATGTGCGTTATTAAAGATGGTGTTCTGTACGTTCAAAAGAAAAGAAAAAAAGAAATGTACACTGAGGGGTAAATCGTACATATTAGAATTGCCGTCCACATCAATTTATTTATGTTTGAAGAATTTGAGACATTTAAAAAGAATGTATACTCTTATGTGGACAGAGCATTCAGCATTGTCAAAGCTAGCACTAGAACTAATCCATACGTTTGGTGTACATCATGTGAGGTAAGTCCGAAGTCGCTGATGAATGTATTGGGAATGTCTTCAGCACAGTTTGATTCATTCTGTCAGTGGGTGTATGCTAAAAGAAAAATGTTCTCTTGCAAGGAAGACTTTAGCATTAATAGAATTGTAGAATGTAAAGATCAAACCCTAAGCCACTCAGACACTATGGTAGATGAAGTAGACATAAAAAGTCCAAGCACTATGGCTAAAATATAGATATCAGTTGCTCGGTGTGACATTTATAAGAGGTATCATCGGTCACATTCTTAAACCTGTTGAATTTAGCATTTTCCACCAGCCTACCACAACAGTAAGAATCTAAGGAGATGGAAACTGCTTTTTTTAGAGCACTGGCACTCTGGATCACAACGTCATACATGCAGCATAATGCTGGAGTTTTGTCATGCTATCTTAATGCTCATGAAACCATGGATGAATACCTAGCAAGAACAGACATGCAAAGCCCATCTATCTGGGCTACAGCGGTTGAAATATTTGCAACCTTAAATATGTTACATGCAGACCTCTATTTTTATTTTATTTTGTAAATCTGGACACACATAAAAGTGGCTGAAGTTTTCACTACAGTTTTACTGCACATTTCGAAGAAGCTATCTATTTGGGGAACATGTCCAAACACTATGAATCTGTTTGGCGAATGTAATACTAACTATTCAAAGCAACATGCCCGAATCATTTTGTTATATTTCCCAATTTTGATCTGTCAGCATACGTCCAGTATTATGACTATACTATACTCTTCATTTAATAAGAACATACTATAAAGCCGGCGTTAAAATGATATTTATATCGAATACTTGATGTGGTTTAGTCAACCTTACTTATGAGCTTTATGATGGTTCTGCATGTTCCTGGATGAACGAAATGACTAATGGCATGCAGTTATGGGTTGCTCTTCACTAGTACTATTTCAAAATGATATAGCTATTGCACCAAACCAGCTATGCCGTTGGGGCTTCAAAAAAAATCTATTCGCCTTATCACACAAGTCTATTATCTTCTGGCATGGCCGGTACAACCAAAGATGTACCGTTACGGGACTTGTGATTATTCTCATCGCAGCAGGCAGCTCCATGCATGGTAAATGTATCTGTGCAACAAATCAATAAACTATACGTTACGGCACTGCATCAGACATTAGATATGACTAATCGCCCTTCTCACTACCCGGAACATTATGGCTAGGTCGGTACACTTTTGGCAACCAAAATTGTACCGCGGGGAGGTACAATTTAGGCTGCCAAAAGTGCACCGCTCGGTACAATTTTCGCCTGGTACAATTTTTGCATGACATTCCACTATAACTGACTAACAGCACGGCTCCATACTTATAACCTTCGTTGAGCGGCGACCTAGACCTAGCATGGTTCTGGCTATAACATTTGCACGCCGCGAAAATGGAAGTTAAGCAAATTTCCAGCAAGCAATATAAAAGTAACGCTTGGGTTGAAATAAAGTGTGTCGGGGTAATTAAAAATTCAGTGTGGAGACATTTCTGGAATATCAAACAAAATATAAATACATGGATGTAAATAAAATCTTGAGAAAAAAACGAAAAATAAAACAGGCGTTTAATTAGGTCACTTTTTGCTGCAACGGCGGATCCCCTATAAATTGCAGAAAGCCCGGCATCAGTTTGGTTGCTACATGTATGTATGGGTACGGTAGTAGTGCAATAAGAATGGTTCATCTAGCAAGTTAAAACGAAGGAAGAAATATCAATCATTGCACATCGTCAACAGGTTAACGGAGTTCATTTTTCTCACCTAGTTATTGCTAATACAATTCCAAATTTGGCACAGTTGATTAATGGAACATCATCACACTGAACATGCCACAGGCAGTTCAATTTAAATTGAGTCCAGCGTAGCATGGCAAACCCTCGTGTATTGTGACATGCAGACTAGCTAGTCTTAAAAATAGTACGTACTGCATGCATGTGTCTGGTGCCATGCGTCAGCTATGTT